>JAQZBX010038978.1:0-23218 GCA_029593785.1 Cabassous unicinctus
AGGAAGAAAGACCCCAGAATGGGGCCTTTGGGAAGGGACGTGGGACTGGAGAGAGAGGGGTATGGAAGGGAACTTTCAAATCTTACTTTACGTGTCCATGTTTCATTAGACTCATTTCCAGCGAGCAGGTATTGATGTATTCGCTGTATAATTAAAAATTTTCCAAGTGGTTTAAGACCCATGTGGCACCGAGCTAGATGCCTCATGGCCTAATCACATAGACTTATCCACGATCTGGAGATAAAGTCCTCTGTCGTAAACATGCCAGTGTCTGTCACTCTTGCATAAGGGATGTAGAGGCATAAACCAAGTATTAGAAAAGAGAGTGATTTCATGATTGCTTGTGAACTTTGTACCTCTTGTTCTTGCATTGATTTGCTGCTTTGAGGTTAAGTCCGCAAGGACTCAGGTGTGGAAATGTACCCCACCACTTATTTCTCACCATCCCTTCACCTGCCTCTCACAGTGACAAACTCTGCAGAAGTTTGCTCCTCGCTCTGCGTCCAGGAGCTTGATACTCAGCCCTGTGAACGGAGCGGATTGTGCGTTTTGTAAAAACTGACCACACACCCATTGAGGTCCCGAGGCTGGAGCTTAAAACATGACACAATCTTCTCTTCCATAAACTTGGTGAAATATTATTCTCCCTTTGAGAGAAAACCCTGAGTCAAGCACAGATTTTTACGGGATACTCAGCGTGGTTGGCTTTAGATAAGACTGCTCAAGCAAAGCTACGGACGCTAGTGAAGGCACGGTCTCCACCGCAGGGGCACTTCTGTAGCCCAGCCCCTCAGACCTTTCATCCTCAGCCCATGTTTGTGATGGAGAGTGTTCCTTCATTAGCCACAGTTTTTGTTTTTCTTTATTTTTTAAAGACAACGAACTTTCCATTCTAGCCTTATTTTTAAGCCAAGTAAAAAATCTACAGGAGCAGGCTGAATTAAAAACAAAACAAACAGAAAGAAACCACCAAAGTAATTGAAAAGCAAAAATTTTAAAGAACACCTGAGAATGTGATCACATGAGGAACTTAAAAAGAAAACGCAAGCAGCTCCATGAGGCAGCCTTGAGGAGCTGGCCCGGGACTTGTTTGGGAACCTGGATGAACGGATGGTGATGAAGAAGGATCCTTTGCATTCTTCCTGTGAGTCAGCACAGAAGACCTTCCTCAATATTCCTCTTGGGGTCAAGGTGCTCTGGCAGCCCCAGGAAAGGTCTCCCGCCAGGCCTGGGTGCCTAGGCACTCGAACTGGGCTCTGGGGAGAAGGGCTGGCTCCAGAAGTGTGAGCTCCCCACAATGGGAGCGAGGGGGTGTGTCCAGCCCATATGCACCCTGGATTTCCGAGAGCCCCTTCCTGCCCACCTCTGATCCCACCCGAGTAGCTGATGAGCAGCAGATGTCAGAGGCAGCCCCAGCCCACCACTGCTCCTGGCCGGCAGAGGTGCCCGCTGGGGCCTCCCCTAGCTGAAGGCAAAGGCAGGGCATCTTCTGAAGAACCAGCAAGGTGATCCTGCAGGAGAACCTCATGTTCTCCTCCTTTAGGGAGCCAACACCCACATCAGCAGACCAGATGATACCACACGTTACGCTTAATGTTTCCCAGTTTAGAGACATACATCCCCCTCCGGTCTAGTCTTTGATCCTTGTGACAGTCTGATGGCACAGGACAGACAGGTTTTTGACCTCTAAAGCGACTAGGGTTTTCTCCTATTTTCACAATGGGTGACGACAAGGAAGGCTTTATAAGGTGGTTGAGAGGATTAAGTTGATTAAGGTACACAAGGCAGTTGGCAGCTACGTCTGCACGCACTGAGAGAGAAAAGGCTCTCCAGGACTAAGTGAACAAGCAAGGGGCATCTCAGCACGGTGTGTGCGATCCCTTCTGGGTAAAGTGTGGAAGAAAACATTAAAAAACAACGTGCAAGTGCTTGGCACAAGAGGGGCTCAAGAGGCCCCCGTGCCCGATGCAGCACAGATTCTGGGGAACAAAGCAGGCTGTGATGCATTCACGGCAACACCAGGAAGACGCCACTGCCAAGTCGCCCTCCAGAAGAGCAGCTCAGCCTTCGCTTTCTGGAGCAACGCTTCCGACCAAGGCCGGGGAAACCCAGTGCAGAGACGCCTGGCCACCCTCTGCCTACGTGCCGGGAAGCCAGGGGCGCAGAATGGGGGTGCCAGGGGCCGACCGCGGTCAAGACGCAGGCTTTCAGATTAGGAGTTGCCAGGGGCCGGGGAAAGGGGCGCTGAGTGCTGCTGGGTCTCGGGCTCCTTTTTGGGGTGATGAAAATGTGCTGTAATTAGAGAGTGGTGACGGTTGTACAACACTGAGAATGTGCTGGAAGTCACTGAATTATACACTTCAAAATAGTTAAAATTGTGAATTTTATGTTATGTGAATTTTACCTCAATAAAAAGAAATTATTTCTCACTTAAAAAAAAGAGACTTGCTTTCTATGCCAAGCCTCCTCAAAGGCTCCTCACTAACTAGCCTCCGCGCTGCAGTTCCTGTCTGAGATGACAGCAGTGCTCACCAGGATGGCTGGTACTGAAAACGGGCAAGTAACAAGTGTTGGTGAGGACGCAAGAAACAGGAACCCTCAGCGCTCCGTTGGCGGCCGTGGAAAATGACGCAGCCACTGTAGAAGACAGTTGGTGGCTCCTCAGAAGGTTGAGAATAGAATTACCACAGGACCTGGCAATCCCACTCCTAGGTACATACCAAAAGACCTGAAAGCAGGGACTGGAAAAGACACTCACACCAACGTCCGCAGCAACATCATTCACAAGACTGAGAGACAGAAACACGCCCAGTGTCCACTGACAGATGAACGGATGAAAACAATTTGGTATCGCCAAACAGTGGAGTATTATCCGGCCCTAAAACGGAACGACGTTCTGACACGTGGTGCACCATGGGTGTTTGAACCTTGAAGACGGCACGTTGAGTGAAAAAGGCCAGAAACAAAAGGACAGCTATTGTAGGATTCCACTTATAGAAAATGTCCAGAATAAGCAAATTCACAGGGAGAAAGCAAATCAAAAGTTGCGAGCGGCCAAGGGGAAGGCGAATGGGGAGGCAGTGCTTAATGGGCGCAGCGTTTCTGTTTGGGATGGGGAAATGACTTGGTCATGGAAGGTGGCACAACGATATGCAAGTGACAACACACTGAAGTGTACATTCGAAAGTGGTTAAAATGGGAAATGTCATATTGTATACACACTACCACAATAAAATGTTTTTTTAAAAAGGACAGTGAACAAAGTGATCTCAAAAGTCCCCTTGAATTCCGACTTTCAGGGACCCCGGTTTAGAAGGAGGCGCAGTCCAACTGGAAAACTGAAGACAGACTACAGCCCAGGTCACTCTGCAAGTGTAGACAGGCTCTCCCCCACACCGCGTTTCCTAATGGCAGAGAGCAGGGTACGAGCACAGGAAAGCAGCAGGCAGAAAGCGAGGGTGCAGGCTTTTAGAATGCCATGCACAGGCCTAAAGCCAGGGATTCTAGATGTGGCCGGAAAAGACCCAAGGTTTAGACAAGGTGCGGGGTGGTGGACGGCACACACTCACTCCCAGTTCTCCTAGAAACGCTCTTTCAAGTTGGACCATCAACTTGGCAGCCCGAAGGCCCCAAAATTCAAAGGGCTAATCTCATTATTTCCCTTCCTGTAGATTTCTTCTAAAAATTCCAGGGGACTTATTCAGAGGCAGGGGCTGCTGGCAGAATACTTCAGTAAGTTAGGAGGAGTTTACAGATGTTCACTGTGAAACTGTTTTCAGCTCAGCAATCTTGCAATAGTAACGCGTCTCCAGGGTTACGCTATGACCACAGACGTCTTCAGTTCACTAATCTGAACTCTAAATTCGCTCCTCTTGGCTTCTCCCCCAGCTCTGCACAGGGAGTCCCAATTCACGCGGGGATTATCCTGGACACCTCTCTCTCACACCCCACCTCCAGTCCTTTGGCACCACCTCGGCCATCCCACCCGCGATGGCGGCGACTGCTCCGGTGCAGCTGGGACTCAGGGTCGAGCGGGGTCCTCACGCCCCACCTCAGCCTGCCCCATGGGAGCCGGTCTCAGGCGGGTTCTTTCCTCACTGTGGCAGGGCGGTCCCCTCTCAACAGGGTGAGCCTTCAAAGCAGAGGCCTCCTCCCGTGGTTCCTATCTCAGAGTCAACTCCAAAGTCTTGTCAGCTCCCCAAGGCTCTGGCCACGCCTCCAACTTCACCTCCACCCCCCAGCAAACTCCCGCCTCAGGACCTTTGCACTTCCTGTCTTCTGCCTGGAAAGCTTTTACTACAGACATCCACCTCCACCACACCCACATTTCTTCAGATTTCCTGAGGTCTCTTTCAGCGAGGCCTTCCGTAAACACCCCATCACTGCCTGCTTACCCTACTGTATTCTTCTTAGCACTATCTGAAATAGATCTTTTAAATTTGTTTCTCTCTCCCACCCCCAGAACTTCAGCTCTTATAAGGACCAAGACTGTTTTCCAATGGCTTATTCCCAGCACCAAGAACAGGATCAGCACTTAGTAGGTACTGGATAAAAATCTGCTGAAGAAATGAAAATCCAGTCCCTTCTCTCATCCAGGCCCCAGCATAAATCTCACTTCCATAGAAAGTCCTACCGTAGCTCTCCCCCATGTAAACAGGGTCTCTCCTACAACATTCTCTTTATATCCCTCAGTGCTTAAGAAAATGTGCAGTTACATATGTTTCTGTTTTTTAAAAAATTAACACGGCATGCCTTCTAGACCAGGGCGGGGGTCAACAAACTACCCTGAGGACCACTCCCCCACCACCACCACCCAACTCTGTGAAGCTTCACTTAACCCAGCCCCACGCATTCGCTGATGTCTGTCAATGTAGCTGCTTTCGTGCTACAAGTCAGAAGATGCTGGATTCCTCTAGGTTCTAGGCAAGGTCACATAAGAGAATTTAAGAGCATGCCAGTTTAGTAAGGCCAGTAAAAAGTTTATTGAGAGAAACAAGAGGAAAGGAAAGTACACACCCAGCTGTGGATGGGGGCTACTCCAGGCAGAGGTGCCCCTGGGGTTGGGGGGCTGCCTCTGTTAAAGCCATTCTTCACTGCTCCCCTTTCCTAATGATGGGGAGGCCCCAGCCGTTTGCTGCTGATTGGTTGCCTTTCGATCCCCACCTGTTAGCTCTCAGGGGGTGCAGTGAGGCCTTTGGTTTGGAGTCATCCAGGACCCACGGGGAGGCCTGTCTGGCGTTACCCGAGGCTTCCTAATGGGGCCTTGAGTCCAGGGTCTCGGTGGGGTCTTTCCAGCTTTGTTCTTAGCTGCAGCCTTCCCTCAGGGGGCTTCCGGGAGGAGTCTCACCCATGTCTTTGTGGGTCCCAGCTGTGTTCTTCCTCTTTTTACTAACCTGCCTCACAAGGACAGAGTTGAACTGAGTAGTTGCACCTGAGACTGTATGGCTCCAAAGCCTAAAGTATTTACTACCAAGTGAGGGAAGGGGAAAAGGAATGCAAGGAAGGAAAGAACAGCCCATGATCAGGAGCATACGGCATGAAGCTTTCAACAGTTTTCCTGAGCAGCTCAGCTCTCCGTGTCCATGAGCCTGACCACTGCTTAATTTCTTCCCCAGTGTATTACTCAGTCACCTAGAGGTGACAAACACAAACAACAGCTGTCGTTCATGCTCCAGTGTGGCTGGGCCTCGGGATCAAGCAGTGTCCTCAGCCCCCAGCTCAGCCTGCTGTGTGGGAGCCACTGTCGGGCGGTTTCTTTCCTCACAGCAGCAGGAGGGTTGCCAGTGGCTCCAGGATTACAGCACACCCTCTCCGCCTCCCTAGCAGAGAGAAAATACCACAAGCTCCGACAGAGACCCCAGGACCAAGTCTCACTGGCCGACTGGTCTCACCTGGGTTAAGTGGTCAGGGATCTAGAAGGTTCTGATTGGAGAGCCTGGGTCACCTGCCCACTCCAGGGCCATGCTTCACCAAAACACACTACAACTGGGACAAGGATCTCAGGGGCTATTGCCTGAGGAAGGGAAAACAGACGCTGGGCAGGCCAGCCTCCAAAAGTTTTCAATTGTACCTGTAGACTCTTTCCACCATGGGAAAAGAGAAACTGGTGTAGAAAAATTCGCCATACAGCCAATTTCATTGATATTTTTTAATAGCACGTTGAAAATACAGTTAGTGAAAGGGAAAAAAAATCACAGGCCTCTTATCTTTGATTTTATGCTTTTCCTACTTGCCATGCAAAATGCATTCACTGTTCTCTTATTTCAATAGCTCTATCAACAGTTAAGAGGTGCAAACAAAGCTGATAATGAATTTGATTTCACAAAAGAAACAATAATCAGTAGTTTGCGAAATAAACTGTTCATCCGGTGCACAGGGTTCAGAAATGTATGGACACAAAATGTGTAGGTTGGGACGTCTCTGCCCAGTTGTTCCTTCACAGAGACAGAAACGGTCTCGTCTCCGCATGTGAAGCAGCCATTGCTGCTGAAATCTAACGGTGAGAACAGATGCCACACAGCCTGTCTAACTCCTGACCGTGTATTTCTGTGCTAATCTTTAAGGACGAGAGGTGCCTTCACTTGGTCAGCCACCTCCTTGCCACTCAGCGCCTCAACAATAGCAAGAGCAAACTCGAAGCTGGTCCCAGGACCGCGGCTGGTCAGAAGAAGGCCATCCTTCTCCACGCGGTCCTCTGAGTAGCTGTAGTGACCTTCAGGGCAGAAATAAAGAGGTTTCACACCAGTGAGCCAGGCTGGACAGCAATGGGCATCGCTTAGCAATTCAATTCATTGTTAGAGCCTATTATTGCCCTCATAAATAAACGCACCCCGAGCTCTTCAAAGCACTGCATGAAGATATCAAAGAAACTGTATAGCAAAGGGTGAAAGAAACCAGCTGTTGCAATGAAACAAACAAATTCCTATTAAGTTAAATGCAGCTGCACAGGCCCTTATGAGTGACCACTGAAGGAGACGTCAGAGGGAATGCTAATTAGTCACATTTCTATCATATAACAAATGTTCAAGTGTCGATTCTGAAAACACTTGGGGGACAGAAGGGAGGGCAGTGCAGCAATGCTGAAGGTAGACATGACCTGTATTAGCAGACTAACAAGCATGCGCACACGCTCTCCTGCCTCAAATTACAAATAGATAACAGGTAGGTAGACAGATGATCTGGAGGGGGGAGATGTGTGGACACAGGAACCACATTTGACTTCTCAGGAACAATTCTCCTTCCACATCCCCCAGCTAGCTTTTTTTCCCCAAATATAAGAACAAGAAGCAGACCCCCTCCTGGCGCGTCTCAGGCCACAAAGCTGGGACTCCTTGTCTGCTCCCCATGCACACCAAGCAGTCATCAAACACTTCCCACTGTATGCAAAGAAGCCTGAACTCCTCACGATGCTGCAAAGCCCCACGTGCTTGGCCCCTCTCTCCCTCCCTAACCTGTCTCCAACACTCTCCTCCCACTCCTGGGCTCCAACCTTGCCGACTATGGGCTGCAGAAACACACCATGTTTTCATGCCCCGCAAGAGCTGACTGCCTGACCACTCTGCCCACAAAGCTCTTTCCAGCCCCTCTGGACACCAACATCAGCAACTCAGGGCGGTACCTCTGGCTCCCCCCTCAAGTCAGGTCCCTCTCGTGACTTGCTAACTCTGTCAGAGTCGTATTCTTTTTCTTTACCCTGTTCCAGGAGCCAGGCACTAAGGAAGAGAGCAGTAAATGCTTGCTCAATGCATACATACAGAAAAAATTCACCTAATAACATCCCTTAATGCAAAGCAAATAACCTTCTGCCATATTAATATACTTTAGAAACAGCGCATCGCTGTTGATGTCCTTTCAAAGTGGATTAAAAAATACTCGTAATAACTTATGTCTTCTTATCATCATCAAAAATCAAATTATCCACTGAAATAACTGAATAAAGTACACTGAAAATTATATATCATGCTATTATTGAGAAACAGGATCCCTAATTTGAGAGGAAAAGGTTTTCATACTCTAGGCTCATTTACTGTTGGCTAAACCAGGCCAAGATAATTGCAAATATCCTTGTGGTCAAAACACTATTCATTACAAACAGAACTTAAACTGGGAAAGATGTTTAAAGGTTCCACTGTTCTTTTCAAAAGTTCAAACAGGAAAAGCCAAAGGTTTCCACCTATCAACTAGCTCCACCTAGTGGAGACCATGAGAGAAACAGCGCAACAGGCACTCATGGTCTCCACATGACCAGCAGCAGCTGATCTGTATTTGTGAACGTGGGGTGAATTTACGTATTTATTCCCCAAATTGAAACCTGCACAAGACATTAATTTTTTTTTAACATCAAGCAAAAATCCCAAAGCCAGGAAGTCTCTTCAGAGAAAAAAGCAACTGGGGAGGCGATAGACACAGGTGGTAGATCACACAGGGCCAAATCCAGCTCACCACCTGTTTCTGCAAATTAGGTTTTACTGGCACCCAGCCACACCTATTTGTTCCCATGTCTGTGGTCGGTTCCCAGCTACAGCCGCTGAGGAGCTGCTAGAGCCCCTGAGTCCCCGCAGAGCCTGAATACCTGTCCCTGCCAGGGCTCTGCTGACGCCGGAGCACAGCGGTGGTTGAAATCCCAGGTCTGCCACTTAGTAGCAGTCTGACCTTTCCGAACCTCCCTCTACTCTGACTAAAGCAGAGACACTACCTGATGCTAACAGGATTTTTGTGAGAATTAAACCAAACCAAACGACAGCACTCAGTGGTGGTGTGACTAGGCTAGACAGAGGCGCGGGGAGGGCAGCCTTTTCATGCTTGCGTTCCCAGCTCTTAGCACCGGGCTGTGGAGAGCAGCGGTGGCAGCAGCGGCTCGAGCTTGTACAGCAGACTCTGTGCCAGGCAATATTCTAAGTGAGTCACACATACTAATCCACTGAGCCTATCGATAAGCCTACGAGGCAGGTGCTACCGTTTTTCACATGACAGGTGAGCAAACCGAGACTCAGAGCAGCGAAAGGACCAGCCCACCATCAACACACAGTGGTGGTGACCAGGTATTCAAATACTGGAAACAATGGGGAAATGAGAATAGAAATAAAATATTAAAGTCATCCAGTATTTTTAAAATGGAGAAATTAAAGTTTTTTGCCCTTCAGACCAGACTGCTTCTCTGTGGGAAAAAAAAAGTTCCTACAGATCTACTGAGTTTGTGATGAAGAGCAGAAGAGCCTCGTGAGAGCTGACACCCAGGAAATGGTCACAGCTTCACTTCTCAGAATATTCTCAAGAGGTAGAAATTTCAAACATTTTTTTCTTGACTAGGTCTTAACTATATTCAATGCCTGGTAACTTACATGCATGTGGGAGCCAGGCCGCAACAGAGGGGGTAGGGGCAGGAGAGGCAGAACCGAACCACAGACAGCGGGCCGGGCCTGAGTTCCGGCCTGACTCTGGGCCAGGTATCAATCCTCTGAGCCTCAGTTTCCTCATCCATAAGTGGAGATGGAAACACTTGCCTTTCTGGGTGCCAGGCGTGAGGATCCACCCAGACAGTGCATGTGAGCATAACGCATAGAACTCTAAGTTAACAATCTAACCTTCTTCCTCTTCCTCACCAACCCCAAGGTTTCTGAGGCATTATAAGAAAACTTACACAACAGATACACCTTCAGATAATGGAGGAATCTGATCTGCTTGCGTTTTCCATCTGAATATATCACAACTGCTAAAGAAGCCAGATTCTGATCTTTTCATTTCTTTCCAACCTTCTAAAATGTCTCGGAGTTTGCACAAAGTAAATTCCTCCATTTAAAGTGCTCAGAAGCCAGAGCCTTTTCATAAATTCTCACAGCAGTTTTACTGACAACTTAGTATTTTCAAGAAAATACTGCTGTGGATCAAATTTAAGAATATGCAACATAATAAAAGATGTCTCCAGATACGCTCACAGACATTCAAGCATCTTCCTTACAGCAAAACCCTGGAACTAGTGTGCGTGTCCCTCCCAGGGCAAGAGTTAAATACATTATGACACATTCATGTGCTGTAATAGCAGGCAGCAGTGGACAGCATGGAGAAGCTGCCTGACATGGGCTGTGAAAAGATATCAGATATGCTAAGTGAAAAGAGCAAGCTGCACTGCAGAATAGTACATTCAGTATGATCTCATATGAGAAAAAAAAATACTAAACTGAAAAAGAGATGAATATATGCAGAGAAAATCCTGGAGAGTTACATGAAAACCTTTAAACAGAAGTTAACTGAGAAGCAGAAAACAGATAGAAGAGAGAGAAGAGGAACATCCAGTTTTTACTTCACCCTCTTCTGTGCTGTTTGCACTTTTGGCCATAAACAGAAATTGATTTTATTAAACTCAATTAATAAAAATTAAATGTCTAGCTAGCTGGTATTTATGAAAGAAATACGCCTGCCACTCAGGCATTCCCTGAGCAACAGAGGAGTCACTGAAGAAAGTAATGCGCATTTCACTTTGGACTGTGGGTAAAAGGGCACTTTCTGACATTGCTGTCACGGTTTAAAATTTGCCCCCAGGCTGCTGACAGATTATATAGCAAAATTACTGGTTAAACTGGCATTTCATAAGTACTTTCAACCTGTGACAATCAGGAATTCAGTTTGATGCAGGCAGCACAAGCCTCTGCCAGGGTGGACACCTAGACGGGCTCCATCTCGCTATCCCCTGGTTACCTCCATCTCTAGTGAAAACACTCAGACAGTGAGGCATCCACCAGACCTCGCCCCACAGAGGAGCTCTACAGTCTCGATTAGACTGGTTGGAAAAATAATGCTAACTTACAGCTTTTTTGAGAAGGCAAAATTATGGCACATTAAATTATAAGCATATACTTACTTCCATTCATCATTTTGTCTTTAGCAAGTGGGTGTGTTGTAACTTTGCTTCCAAAACCTATTTCATGAGCCAACAGAGCCGTAGGACCTAAAAATAAGGTGAACAGAGACTTAATTGCAGATGCAGAAAAACCCATGTTTGAAAAATTGCAACAGCAAGAATAGTCTTCGAAATTAGGAGGCTCTTACCTCAAATAGTTATGATTATGAAATTAAACATTTCCTTGTTTGAAGCAAAGTACACTTCTAATAAATCATTTGCAGAGCACATTTGGCAAAACTGAACAAAGATGCAAACTCAAAATACTTGAATAACCATTTAATCAAGAAGATGGACCTCGGTACCTGAGGAGGACACACAGGTAACAAAGCTGGGCGAGTGTGTGATGAGCACAAATGAGGAAGAGGCCACGAAGACTCAGCCAAACCGAAGACCTGGCTACACGCGAAAGGCAACCTGCGCTACTGGGACTTCTCAACTTTACTGCTATTGTATTTACCTGCTTGAAACAGAGAAAATTAACACTCATCCATCCAGCTCTCAATCCAAGCAGAGCAGGTGCTAGGATTATTAATGTGAACAGGACATCGTCCCTGCCCTGAAAGAGTCCTCTGAAATGCCTTTAAGCCTGAGATGTAAAATGGTTTTAATTTAGTCAAGCTACTTAAGAGAAGAAACATGCCAAATGCCAGCTTGTCATACTCCATGCCTTACCGCTGCTTAAGATGAAGTTTGAAAATATGCAGGTAATAATTTGAGATTTGTATCCAAACGTCTTTATCAAAAGCGTTCAGCTTTAAAAGTTTTATACTTCTAAGCCTTATGTTATGATTTTAAAACTTTTTTAAAAAGTGTTCTATTTTCTCTAAGTCACACACACACAAAATACTTTCTAAGGCCTCATTTCACATTAAAAAACCACAGCAAACAAGCAAGCATGCTTTAAGACAGCACCATGTCCTTCCCAGGCCCCGGTGCCAGGGAAGAGCTGGCCGACAGCCTGTTCACTTGTAGCCTCAGCAAACCCGAGGACTTCCTCCTGCTGACCTTTCACTTCTCACCCTGGCTCCTGGGAAAAAGTAGTTACATAATGTACCTCACCGCCAAGCTGCTCAGATGACAGCCCCTACAAACGCCACCCATGCAGGAAGACCAAATAAATAATCCTAACTCCATAAGCTTCCACCCAGGTCTGGGTATCGGCTTCAGACCAAGTCCTGATTTCTCTCTCTTAAAGCAAAGACCTCAAATATATGTCCTCTCTCTGCCTTACTTTTTACCACGTACAAGATACCCACGAATAGTAGCCAATATTCAAAGTCTAAAAATTGAATAAAATCATCACTCAATTTTTATTTGCATTTATTCATGAGCTACCCTTCTTTAATTCTTATTTTTTAAGATTTTAAAAAACAAGAAATAATTAGACACATTCTCTTCTCCTTTAAAGTAAACTTCAATAGATGATTATACAGCGATTAAACAGTGAGAAGAATCGATAAAATCAGGAACTGTTAGGCTGCTACCTTCAGGTGACAAAACCTCCAGTAAAGCTAATAAATTTATGCTATAGTTGGGTTTAGGAATTTACTCATCATGTTAAGCTCCTAATTACTGCTTTCTGGGGCTTAAGAATCCTATTTGGAAAATGAGAGGAGGGAAATTTAATACTCCTGTGGTCTGGGGTTCTGAAGATGAAAGAGCTGGGGCGCCAGCAGCGGCGCTGCAGAGCTCGCCCCCCTCCCGCAGGGAAAAGCCGCACCGAGGACGTCCACAGCGCCACCGTGTGGCCACCCACAGGGGCCGGCGAGCACCGCAGGGCGGTGGGCCCTCAACCCCCTCCAGGCCAGCGCCCGCCGCTGGACAACTGCCACCACCCCTCGAAGCCGCCTTCCCTCCACGCCAAAGAAAATCTCGTTTTGCTTTGTTCCCAAGATAGCCTCCCTTCCAATTTCTGTCCTTCTCACTCACTAGATTAGAGGCTAAGCTGAACCTATTGATTCTTTCAGTTCAATCAACTGTTCCCAATTCCTAACTTCAACACATAAGAAGTCTTTATTTTTCACGTGCCAATTTAAAACATCTAAATCTCTTCCACCAGTCCTCTGTTCCACTTCCATAACTCATCTAACACAAGGATTACTGAAATTTACTCAACTCATGATTAGGCTTTTTCCAAGTTTTTGCAGTACCCAAAACAGTGGCTCAGGATAGTCAATCATATAGTCACACTGTTAAAAAGTCGCTGTATTTTAAAATATTATAAGGTGTAAGCTCCTTAACATGGCACTCAAGCTTGCCTGGAGACAAAAGAGCGATCCAGACGTGGCTGATCATTCTGCTGCCTTAGTGGCACAGAAAGACAAACCGACATGGGGTTTTTACAGTGGGCAGTCATAAGGGAATAAACCCAGCCCCATCTCCTTTCTTCCTTTGGTCAAAGAACCTAAAATGAAAATGCAGGTGAGGGCTGGGGAACTGCTGGATGAAGTCATTATGCGACTAAGAGGAGCTGACCTTCCCCCCAAAGAGGGGTGCAGCTGCTTGGGCTGAAGCGATGGCAGACATGACCCCTGTGCCCCAAAGGCAGGCCAAGAGGCTCGTGTGGCCGGAAGCCACAGGCAGGGCCTGCTGGGCGGTGAGCGCGTGGCCCTTGCCCGTCTCTGAGGCAGCTGTTCTCAAACACTGAGGTCTCAGGATACCTCTGGCTTTTAAGTGGGTTACACCTATCACTATCTACCATGTGAGAAGTTAAAGCACAAGCACATACAGGCACCCATGTGTGATGTATGTGTGATGGCCTCGTCACACTCAAGGCGCACTCCCCAGAAAAGGGAGTGAAAAAGGCAAATAATGTTGGAGCATTATGTGTTTTTTTGTTTGTTTTTAGTATTATGTTTTGACCTCACAGGGCCTTTGGCAGATCTCTGAGAAGCCCTGAGCCAATGCACAGTCCCCAAGGTACCTCTTACTCCTTTTTTAAAAAGTCTACTGAACTGAACATTAACACGTCATTTCAGCAAACTATTCATTATCGTTTATTCTCTCGCTCTTTTGACAAACATTTAATAAAGACCTCTAACAAGGAAGTCCCTGGCAAAAGTTACACTATGGAAGAAGTGCAAGACGGCAGATCATCATCTGATATTAAAGAAACAAAAATGGACTTTAAAATGTTACCAGAAAACAAAATAGTAGTAAGTTTCAAAGATGGGGGGGGGGGGGCGGAATGTAGGAAGTGCCAAAAGGCGTTATCCTCTCTGATGTGGCATATCAGAGTGCCACTTCAAGACTCCCACGTGGCACCGAGCATCAGAAAATGTCTGGAAGGCAGGAATCTACAGAACAAGCACAAGGCAGGGCTGTCATGCTTGTGTCTGACAGCTTCTTGCTGACCACGTGCTGGCAGAAATGCTTTCTGGCACAGAGATTTGCTGTAATGAGCTGTTTACTGGATTCCAGAGGGCCTTATTTTCCTCCAAGTCAACAAAACATGAAAAATAAGTTTCCCTGTACGTGGACCAAAGTCATAAAGAAGCAGAAAATGGTACAATTGTACTCATTTCTGAAATGACACCAACTTGATGCCACCCAAACTAAAGGCACCAAATACAGATGCTGTTCACATTTTATAAAGGGGGAGAACTATTTGGAACAAAATTACAGGCTACTCATCACATAGTTCTGAAGAAAACCAACACCACATTTTAATGCCAGATGGTTTTGCACATACCTGCACAGATAGCAGCTATGAGGCCTCTCCTCTTTTCTTGTTCCTTCAGTATCTCTTTCACAGCACCAGACTATCCATAGAAAACCAAAAACACATCAAATCATCACTGAGCCCTAAGCCAATCTCTAGCTAGAAAACTTTTGGTAAATCTGATTTTAGCGTAAACCACAAAATCTTTACTCTGTTTTGAGAACAGTATTTCTAAATCTTTAATATAAAGATATCAAATTCATAGTTTTCCATTCTTAAACCCAACCAAGGGACTTATTATAAGGGAAAGGCATCCCTCTGCATTTAAAGATGAGAAGGAAAAAGCAATTTCCCTTGGGCATATTTGATCCTTGCCATTCTGTACTCCAGGGAGGAAGGAGGGAACGTGGTATTGGGTTTTTTCCCAGATGGTGGAGTCAGGAAGAGAATCCAAGAGGAAACAATCCCAAATATTGGACGTCACCTGCCTCATGAGTTTTCTTTTGCCTGCCCACCCCAAACCCCCTTTTCCTCGTCCTGCAAGCAGATTCCTCAAGTAAGACTCAAATGAAGGAGCAGGGCCTCTCCTGATGCCAATTCTAACTGAGCTGGCAGCTCTACCCCTGGCCCTTGATTGCTGAGGACAGAGTCAATCTCTTTTGTCCCTACGCTTAACCCTTTGCAGGACACAAAATTAGATCATCATCTTCTGCTGGGGGAAAAGTAAGTACTCTTAGTTCAAGTCTGTATTCACTGAATCTGTTCAAATAACTGCCACATCAATTCAGCTTACTTCTATAATAAATGTTATTAGAATTCTTCTAAAATTAAGGCTAGAACACTCTTTATAAATTTCACTTTTTCTATTTCTTCACACCTCCCTAAAAGATGTGAATAATATCAAAATCAACAGAACAAAAGCAGATATTGAAATACTTTCTTTAGAGTTTTTACCTCGGCTAAATTCTGTGCACCAAGATTCCCTCCTGGCAGAACCACCACATCGTATGGTCCCTGTAACAGTTTAAAAAACAAAGAAAGTGAAAACATTTCATTTTAAGTGGGCATTAAAGGGAGTCCAGGAACACTTTCTAAATGAAAGACACAGCAATATATGGGGATAATCTAAATATCTGTCAACAGAAAAAGTTAGATAAATTAAGTTGCATCCAAATGATGGAATGTCAGTGAAGCCAGCAAAAAAATGCAGAAAATCACCTGTAAACAGCAGCATGAAAGAATGCCCACGCTGTAGAATAGCAGGCGCAGGATGATCTCACTCTTAAATATATGTGTGTGTGTGTGTGTAGATGGGGGGTGTGTATGTGTATCAGTACTATACATACACCCCCACATGTATATACAACTACTCTGAGACAAAGGAGGTACCCCCGCTGTTAATGGGGCGTAATGGGGGATGCAGCAGAGGTGGTGGCCGGGGGAATAAGAAAGGGACACTTAACATTTTGATGCTGTGTATGTCTATATTGTAAATTATTTTCAACAAGCATATACACAGTAATAAAAAAACAATTAAAAGAAAAACAAAATTTAAGTAAGAGACAAAAAAATTTTCAAAACTTTATGAAAAATGGAACTTGGGGGAAAAAATGGCACATTTTAGTATCCCACATTCCAAAACAGCCATAATTACAAAATGGGGATTGGTTTAACAATACTTTGAGATGGGGGGGGGGGAGAGTTTAAAAATTTTTAGTCATTAAGCATGAATATTTATTCCAATATACACTTTTTTTGAGAATTGCTTTTAAGACCATAAACATTCTACGGTTGTTTTAAAACCAATCAAAACTCAAAACTGACAAGAAAATATGTGATGTACAGAATGTTTCACTGCTTTTAGAATCTGAACTGACCAATAAAATACACAAAAGGCAATCGCTGTTCTAAGACACTGGGACACCACAGCACCACAAAGAACAGAGAAGGAGGAATATTTTCTCCTTCTCATTTTTAATGTACTATTTGGAAAGTTTCAACAATTTGTATTTAAAAATCAATATTCTAGTTCTCCACAATTTGTCACTGCAATATCTGAACTGATTAGAAGGGAGCAAACCTTTTTCTGTGCATTTTAAGAGGATGGGTAAGCACGGGGACCCTTGCCCCCAGGTTCTCAGCAGGGCCACGCACTCACTGCCTCTGCCTCTTTTCCCGCCACATCTCCACCACTCCACGAGGGTAGAGCTACACTCCTATTACTCCTGGGACCCCCGGGGAAGGGAATACAAAAGTGCCAGTGCATGCATGGGCAGGCATGCTTCTGGGGAAAGGGACCCAGCTCCTGACAGATTCCAACGCTGTCTGTAACCCTCAAAGGTTAGGAACCGTAATTTGAAAGATACTAAAAATTTATACAGTTTAGGTAGAACTCTTACTCCTCCCTCAATTCCACCACTAATGGGTTGTTGCATGTAAATGAGTCCCCCAACCACCTCTGTGTCACTGAAAAGGCAAAGATAAAAAGCAGTTTTAGAATAAAGCATGAGAATAAACGGGGACTTGTTACACTGAGTAAAAATTATAATAGGAGGCAAGGCTGCCTGTGTAAGCCAGAAGAATAATGATGTGAGAGCAATGCTCCCACCCAGCCACCCACCTACCATTCACCCATATCCATCCATCCACTTACTGAGCACATGCACTATGCATACAGGGTGGAAAAAGGCAAAGTCCACCCCCTCCCAGGGCTTAGTTTGGTGGAAAAGACATCCAAGCAAAACAGCTTTCTTCAATAAAGTCTGTGCCAACAATAGCCTTAGCCATGACCAAAAGACATTTCAAGAGACTAATAAAGAAGCCGTGTCGAGGAATAGTCCCACGCATGGTGCACAAACCTCTTTTTTTGCATCTTCAAGACTGGCATCAGGACAAATGACAACATCTCGACTACACTGTACTGGCTCTTTTCCAGTCAGACCCGCAACGGTGACCTTAATCTACGAGAAAGACATCATCGTGATATTTGAGAATGTTGAAACATAAATTTAGAGTGACATTTTCACAGCTGCCCTGGGTTTTAAAATAACCTGGTAGGAAATACTGCAACCAAACTAGGCCGAATTTCAGCTAATAAGTTTACCAAATATACTTATTAACCAGGTCTGTTCCTGTTTGCCTGGGCAGTCCCAATTCAACAGCTGACTCGCATCCTGTCTGGTTAGACCATTCTTTCCCCCACATGTGTTCTGGTTTGGGCAGTAAATTATACAATCATCCTATTAATAACCCATCTTGAGAGTTACTGCTGCCATTTAAACCTCATTTCATGAGGCAGAAATGCAACTTAAACAATGAAATACTATTTTTTAGCAGTTTTATTGAGATATACCCACATACCATACAATGAAATACTATTTATCTTTCAAAAATTTAAAAGCTGACAATACCAACAGCTGGTATTGAGAAAATGGGAATTTTCCTACTCTACTGCTAACTACAAACTGGTATACTGGAGAGCAATTTGGCAGAATCTAGCATTGCTGACTAAAAGCTATCCTTTGGTCTCTCAATTCCACTCACACATTTGCACAAGGAAACATGTACAAGAATATTTATTACCGGATTGTAATACTGCAACTAGAAATACTGAAATAGAAGAATAAGGAAATTGTGGCATATTCATGCAGTGTGATACTAAGCAGCAATTTCAAATGAATAAATTGAATCTACACGTGTCTATGTTTTAAGAGCCAGAAGGGTGCAGGGTTAATAGACCATGGGGCCAGACTGCCCGGGTCTGTGACTGTAGGCTGGGCACTTCGTGTCTCCACGCCTTAGTTTCCTCAACTGTAAAACGAGCGTGGGAATGCCTAACCCACAGGGCGGTTGTGAGGTTTAAAAGAACCCACGTAAGTGCTTAGAAAGGCAGCTGGCACACAGTGAGTGCTCTTTTAGTAAGTGTTCACTCTCATTATGTAACAACATGGAAGGACATGTGGAGTAGCTACAGTCAAATGATACTTTAAAGACAAGCATAGGATGTACACACACCGATTTGAAAACAGCAGTTATCTCTGGGGACAGAGGAAGGGGAACAGGATTGGGGAAAGGAACAAAGGGAGATTCACATATAATTTTTTAAAGCATTTGTTCCTTAAGAAATAGGTCTAAAAGAGCGAGCAAAATGTTAAGTATTAAATGTGGGCAGTGGATCAGCATGTACCTATTGTATACTCTCTACTTCTGTGTATGTTTGAAATATTTCATAAAGTACTTTCAAAAATTTTACAAAAGGGGATGAGGGACTTACTCCAGCTCGTCTCATGACATCCACAGGGATGACTGTCTCCATCTCCTCTGCTCCTTTAGCCAGGATGACCAGAGCTCTTTTGGAAGCCATTTTGTTATATTTTTTTAAGACTTAATACAACCCTGGAATAGCCAAAATTTTTAAGTTTAGGAATGTTTTCAAGCAGAGGAAATAAGTACCTCCTATGGGTAAAGTTCTAAAGAACAAATACAACTAAATACAACTGTTTTGGGTTAATAGTGGTTTACATAGCAGAGTTTCAATTTCTGAGAGGAAAACAAGTGAGGTTCCTAATTCTCTCTGAGGGAGTCACCAAAAAAAACCACCTCTGTTAATACTGTTTAGACTTTCTTTTACCATTATGTTTTTACCACGTTTTCTTAAATCCAATTGAAGTTTTCTAAAACATAAGCACATGGGTGTTGCATTTCACACACTGTGGGGAGCTAAAAAATATTCCCTATTATATTACTATTTCCATAGAGAAACAACTAAACTTGATTTTACGGTCATAAAATTAAGTACACAGTCTTTTAGCAATTAACCCGTAAGATTTTTGGAGGGGATTTTTATTTCAGTTCCGAAAAACTGTACTAAAATTTCGGGGAGGTGGGAAAAAGTCTAAGTGCTAAATGTTTTAATAAATTTTTTATGATCGAGAAAGACGGAAATTCCCTTCATTAAAATCTAATCCAGCTGGTGGTCTCTCTGCACACAGTTCTAAAATGACGCTAGCTAAACTAGGTTCTGAATACTTTTCAGCCTATTCTTTTTCTGAAGTTTGTTGTCCATGCAAAACACATTATCAATAGTATCTGAACAAACACAGCATTAACTAAGTCCAAACCGGCGAGATGTTATGTACAAATTTTTTTAAGTTCTCTTCTTTAGAGTTGCAACTACATTCGAGAATAAAAACAGCAGCACGTGCTTATCAGACACAACAAACCCACGGCTGGGGTCCGCCACAGCTCAGGAGCCGGGTCTGAGAGCACAGGCTTGGCTGTGCTGGGGGTGGGCGCCCTTGCTATGGCCCCCGCACCAGCGCTGGGTCCCGGGACTGGACCGGCTCCAACCGGCGCCGACACCGCCCAGCTGCCGGCAGTGGATAAAGTCCGCCGCAGCTCAGGGCCCCGCGCGGCCCACAGCGCCACAGCCTCCGCCGCAGCAACCGCGCCACGCCGCGCCCCCGCCCCCGGGCCCTAACCTGAGCCTTGCGTCTCTTCCTGCAGACCCGGGGTCTCACCCTCTTCCGCCGCACGTTTGCGTCGGGCAGGGCTTAACCGGAACCAGACACCCCTACCGCACTGCGCAGACTCGCGCCGCTCGGCCTTCCCACCACTGCGCAGACTCGCGCCGCTTGGCCTTCCCACCACTGCGCAGACTCGCGCCAGTCGGCTCTTCCTGCGCTGCGTGGAATCACGTTTGGTCGCCTCTGGCAGAGTCCGTCTCCGAGAGCCGCAGGGAATAGCGCAGGGTCGCGAGAGGGGCGCTAATACTCTCCCGGTTTTGCATTTAGGGATCTTTTCAGTTCCCTGTAGTGCAAAACTGGCAACAACAAGAATTCTATGATTCACACAATTCGTGGCGAGCCAGCTGGGAGATACTCTCTGGTAACCAGCTCCTCCACTCGACAAGACCCATGAGTTTTTGGCTTTTAATCAAAGCCTGCTTATGTCTGTCTGTGTCTGTGTCTGTCTCTCTCTGACATTCCAAATGGGTCTCTGGCCCTGATCCCAAAGGACATAATCTCGGTTTACTCAAGAGTTCTCAGTCTCCCTCTTGGGAGGTGGTAAGGGCCAGCCCACACCCCGTGCATCCAAAGAGGCTCTGGGCGATGGATGACACCATCCTTGAAACCTGACTAGGGATATTCCCCAAGTCGTGTAAGAGTCCAAAAGAGTCCAAAGGGAGCACGAGAGTCCAGGAGACCCTTCTGTAATGCAGGAGGTTGAGCCCTAGAAGGTCAACCGAATACTTTTGATATTCCATAGAAGCCACATGGAAAGTCAGCAGCAGTCATGCTGTTTATTACTCACAAGTCCCAATGCCATGCCCTCAGCAGGGAAACAAAGATTATATAGGGCTAGACAGCACAAAGATGGGGTTTAGCTAAAGCATAGAGCAGCTCAAGGGTGTGCGTAGCCTAGTAAATGATTAACAGTGAGTGTGTACATATGTGGGGAGGGGGAGGGGGGACTTGTGTAAGTTCCCAGAACCGTAAAGTCATGGGTTCAAGCACTTACCATTCCTTTGAAGCAGACAGTGATTGCCATCTTGACGTCAAGCTCTCTCCTGCTGAGGAGGAGTGGGCCACCGGCTGGTATGCCCTTCCCCCTCCCAGCCCTTCTGCCTTCAGGTCCTGGAAAGGGCATTCCTTCTATACATCCCACACTCCACCCCGATGCCCTTTCCACTGTACATTCTGCCCACCAATCTTCCGCGATATTTGAGTGGTCAGAGCTTTGGAGCATTGCAACCATTTACCATAACAACAATACACTAAGCAACAGCATAACAAAAGTCCACCCCCAGTAGCATGAAGACTAATAAACACATGTTAAGTAACATTTTCATTAGTAGATAACAAAGTACCAGGTGTGGGGGGGTTATGAGGAGGTTTCTAATACCATGCATTTTCCCCTTCCAAATTCTCTGCATTTCCTTCAGTGACATTAAAAACTAGTTTAGGCACAAGAAGAGTTCACATAGATACACACAGGGTCCTGGAGGGAACAGGGGACCTTGGATTATTAATAAAGATTATTCTTGGCATTTGTTATATAAACCGTGGTCTCATAACCATTTTGTGTGACTCCTCTTTCCCCTGGGCTTAAGATTCCCAGCCAGTGAGGCTGCATAGGCCAGTACCATGGCCAAATGACCTCATTTTCCCCAGTTTGTATAGTTTGAGGCATAGGTAACAACAGATTATTATTACTTCCCTTTTTAGGTTGTAGGGCAGCTGGCACTTTAACTTGTAATCTCAATGCCTGCATTGGTCCTGCTGTTAGCATCTTAACTGGAGCTGGGGCCACAGTCCACAGCAATGAATTTCAAGGGGTTAAGCCTGGATAAGGCCTCTTAGTCCATTGTTGTAAAGATCCATTATCACCTTTTATTTGTTCCATTAAAAGGCCATTCATCCTTTCTATATTACCTGCACCAGTGAGGTTACAAGTAGATGGAAAGTTGTAAAAAGTCCAAACAATATCCTGGTCCTTAGTTTAAGACTGCATGAGGTGACTGGTAAATGGAGTTCTGTGGTCACTGTCAATTTGAGTTGGCATCCCATATAGGGCACTTACATTTTCTAGGCAGTGGATAGTAGCTGGCTGGTTACAAGAGTCCCGTGGCAGAGTCTGGGGCGGTGAAAGCATACCTTGCCCCTTCTGAGAGTGGGAGGGGACCAATGCAGTCCACTTGCCATCGTGCTACTGGAGTCTGTGCTCAGCCAATATGTCCCATCTGGTGAGGTAATTGTCACAGCCGTCAGAGTGAGCATGATGGACACTCGTGAGTGATGTCCATGAGCTGCTGGTGAGTAACAGGTTGCTGGCAAGTAGCAGGCTGCCACAGGATTTGGTAGCCGCGATGTCCCCGTGGAGCCACTCTGCTGCTTCTCAGGTCTCAATGGTATGGCCCGATCTTCGTGAGGGCATGTGCCTCAGCATTCCCAAGAGGGGTGTTAGAGGAGTGGGCAGGGACATGATAGACAGTTACCGGCCACGCTGGCGGGCATCCCAGATGTCCTTCCATAGATTTCTCCCCCACAGAGGGCAGCCCATGACAGTCTCTTATTCCCTGTCTTGTTTTTAGTATCTGCTATCCATCCCTGGATAGGGATGGCAGTCTTCAGAGTGACCAGACACCATTGAGTTAAGCCCTTCACTTGCAACAGGGTGTGGTATGCTGCACACAGTTGCTTTTCTAAGGGGCTATATCCTACTTTGGCCCCTTCCCACAATTGTAACTAAAACTCAAGGAGTATTTGTTTAGGGTGTTGCCTTTGCCACAAACCCCACCCAAAGCCAATATTGGTGCTGGCCACATCCAATTCACAGGATGTCAGGGTCCATCCCCCCTACTGCCTGAACCTGTGTTATTGCCCCCTTTCCTTCTTTAAAAGCAGCCTGCTGGGGGGGAGGTCCTCCCCTTCCCATGCACAACCTTTCCTGATTAACACACACAGTGGTTTTACTATGTGAGCTAAATGAGGGGTGAAGGGTCTTCAGGACCCCAGCAACCCCAGAAAGGCCATTAATTGTTTTGGAGTCTCTTGTGTGGGAAAACACTGTACTTTAACAACACTTAAGTTTTTTTTTTTTGTTTGTTTGTTTGTTTAAATAAAAACAACCCCACAGCATTTATTGTGATCTGGTAA
>JAQZBX010038979.1:5972-23307 GCA_029593785.1 Cabassous unicinctus
AGAGAGAGAGAGAGAGAGAGAGAGAGAGAGAGAGAGAGAGAGAGAGAGAGAGAGAGTCATGGATGCAGAAGCTGAAAGCAATGAAACCTGGAAGAGAAGGGAGAGACTAGCAGACACTGTCACGTGCTTTGCCATGTGACAGAGGTGTCCATGATCACTGCAACCCAGTCTTTGGGGAGAAAGCATCACTGATGATGCCTTGATGTGGACATTTTCGTGACCTCAGAACTGTAAGTTTGTAAGCTAATAAATCTCTATTGTAAAAGCCAACCAATTACTGGCATAATGCTTTCATAGCTGTAGCAGACTAGAACAATAAACTATATCATTTTCCTTCTCACTGAAGAATGCCTTTCAACATTTCTTGCAAGGCAGGTCTACTTGGCAACAATTTCCTTCAGCTTTTGCTTGTCTGAAAAATTCTTTAATTCTCCTTCACCTTTGAAGGATAAATTTGCTGGATACAGAATTCTAGGTTGATGTTTGTTATTTCACCACTTTATTTGTTTCTCTCTATTCTCTTCTTATTTGCAGAGAGTCAGAAGTCCATTGCCATTCTTAACATTGTTCCACCCTAGGTAAGACATGTTATATTTTGTTTGGTTTATTTGTTTATTTCCTTCCCTCTGGCTTCTTTCAAAATTTATTCTCTATTTTTTCCACTGTAGTTTGAATATGTTATACCTAGGTGGAATGTTTGGGTACTTATCTGCTTGGGGTTCTCTGAGCATTTTAGGTCAACAGTTTGGTGTCTGTCATTCAATTTCTAAAATAGTCATTATTACATCAAATATTTTTTCTTTTTCTTTCCCTCTTTCTTTTCCTTCTGGTATTCCAATTCCACATATGTTATACCTTTTGTAATTATACCCCATTTCTTAGATATTCTGTTCTGTTATTTTTCTTTTTACTATTTTTTCCCAATTTGGCAAATTTCTGTTGATATATCTTCTAGCTCACTGATTCTGTCTTTGGCTGTGTCCAGTTTACTGATGAACCCTTCGAAGGCATTCTTCTTTACTCTTAGGGCTCTTGATTTCTAACATCCTATATTTTATTATTTTTTCTGATATCAAACTAATCATGCTTATTGTAGAAGATGAAGAAAAGTATAGAGAAAAGGAAAAATGTATGTATTATAGCACCATCCAGAGTCAATTGCTATGACCTTCAGGAGAGTTAAATTACTTTTCCTTGAGGGCAGGATCTTTTTAAGGAGAACAGAATGGTATGGAAATTTTTCAGAATGGTTACTTTTCACCTTTCCCTGCTCTGAGCAAGAAGAGATTTTTATCCTTTCTTCAGTATGAGAACCTGTTGGGGGTCTTAGAGGTAACTCTCACAAGAGCTGAGGGGAGCAGGGCCTGGAGAGGTCCTCAAGTGCTTAACTTTTAAGCCAGGCCTTGCTCAGCCTCCAGGAATTTGTCAATTACAGTTTAAGTGTTTCAACCAGCTCCTGGTTCCAGAGGTTTCTGCTCTCAGCAATCTCTGATTCTCTGTAATCTCCTGTCTCTTCAATTTTAGTGCAGCAGTTTGTTTGTGACCTCATTCCTCTGATGGATCTAAGAAGAGCTGTTGATTATCAGTTTTGTTCAGATTTTTCTATTCTTCTGAGGACAAAGTTGGTAATGTCCAATCTCTTTGTAGTGGGAACAGAAACTGGAAGGCCCCTCTTATCTGAACCCTAATTTTATTGTAAGAAATCTCTTTTTTCTGGAAGGTAGGCTGCTGCTGACAGATTCCTGCTTTGTTTGAGCTCCTGCAGCTCCCACAAAGAGTGTATTTCCACTGTGGGTTTCACTTTTAAGTAGCTAGTTATTGTGTGTAAGAAGCAGCATATGGTGCAGCCATATTTTGCTGTTGAGTTTTGGGCTCCTACCACTCAAGCCTACAGGACAGCTTGTGGGCAATTCCTAATCATCCCAGGTTGGACTATCCTATTCTCAATAATGAGAAAAAAACAAAGCACTCTGAATGGTTGAGTGCTGTATTTTCACTTAGAAACTCAGGGCTTGGTTTGCATGTGGGAGACACATTTGTATAAAAATTGTAATTGTTAATGGGCTTTCATTTCTCTGGAGTGCTAGGAAGAGGGTGACTGGCTGAGGCCCAATGTGGACACAAGCTCTGTATTCACTGACCACAGGTCCCCTCCTTTCATAGCAGAAGAAATGTCAGAAAGCATGGGGATGTGACAATAAGCATAATGCACCTGACTTGTTCTCTACTGAGGTCTTACATGAAAGTTTATGAAGATATATCTGCACACTAACAACTATAGATAAATGATCTATGAGGCTCCTCTTCCCACCACTTTCCAACCCACATATGAACAACTCCCTTTGATTTCTTCTCTTCTTCTCTTTCTCCTTGTTATAAACCTAAAGTAGAATTGCTACTTCTTTTTCAGCAGATACTCCTGGAACTAGATTTGGCACCCCCAGTGGAAGAGGTGGAAGTACATTGAGCAGATATGGTATGGTGGAAACACATACTACAACCCATCTCTCAAGAGCCACAGTCCCATTTCCAGAGACACATCAAGAACCAGTTCTTCCTGAAGCTGATCCCCATGACTCCTGAGGACATGGCTGTGTATTAGTGAATGAGAAACATAGAGATTGGGAGACAGAGTTAGTCCAGACATATCTCCCTGCCCTGTGGGTAAGATAGGAGAGGGCAGGGCTGCAGATGGCACTCAGGACTCATACAACCTGGCGCCACTTCAGGGCAGGTGCATGGGGGGGCTAGGGAATAGTTTTCCCCAATGGTTTGGAATACCCTGTCCCTAAGTTCAAAATATTCCCTAGAGACATTCAAACTTCTTGTTTAATGACTTTTATGGCTGACATGGCTTCAGACACAGTATTGTGTAGTTGACACTTCAGCATAATTGTCACAAGTTATTGGAATTTCTAGCACAAGATGACGATTCTGAAGATGCTGTCTCTCTTAAGGGGTCAAACCGGGTGGACATTTGAATTTCTTTTCAAGAGAACTTATCCTTCCCATGACATGAAGTGATGTTTCCTTTGGAACCAGGGTTACCACAAGTCCTACTACAATGTGTTCTCTAGATGAGTGTTCTGGGCTCACTGCTTCCTTCATTGGATGATACTTATTTCTCCTTAGTGTGATTTGAAGGGGTCCATACTTCACAGCCCTTCACTCTTCCTCTGTGGCCTTCAGGGAGTATGTGGTTGCTGATGCTTCTGTTCAAAGACTGTCCTTCCTAACCTGTGAAGCAAGGTTGGTTATATTGTATTATTACATGCTGACTGCATTATATTTATTCACCTAAACATATCTATGTATTAATTAGATCAGAAAATATGCTTTAAATAAACACATTACTAATATTTGTTTACATATGTAGTTAGTGGGAACTAATGATTTTCTTTTTTATATCTCTTTTATGTTGCTGAACTTAAATTATATTTAATTGCTTTTTTAGAGCTACAGCAGCAGATGATATTTGCTAAGTCAGGAGGTGAAGGAATGAGAATTATAATGTTCCCCTACATTTCACAGTTGCAGGCTGTCCCACACAGTCTAAACCTCTAAGGATTGGAGTCTGTGCATATGTGCTGGTATCACCAAGGAGACTGGTAAAATAAAATTCACCAATTCTTATGAAATTTTAGGAATTAGAATCACTGATCATCTAAGTTTTCCAGGCATAGAAAACTCTAGAAACACTCCTATGCTTTTACCAATGAATGGAGGTTTCTATCCTGCTAAGTGTACTCTGGACTGACAAAGTAACTGAACCAACTCCAGGGTGGGTACAATAAGAAGCAGTTATTATCAGCAAGCTATTCTAAAATGTAAATGGAAAGGTCACTGTATATGGATAGCCAAACAATTCTAAAAATAAGATTAAATTTAGAGGTGTTAGGTTACACATTTCAAATAATTACTATAGAGCTTCAGTAAATGAGAATTTATGGAATTTGTGAATGGAAAGCTGACTAAATCAATTTAACATAGTAAAAATTTTAGAGTAGACCCTTAGAGATAGAGTGAAATGATTTTTTACAAAGTTGAATAAGAAATAAAAGAGAAAGAGTATAATCTTTACAACAAATTAGATGCAAATATGCCAGAAAAAAAGTTAACATTATGTCATAGCTCATATTTTATACAATGGTTTAGGTCATTAAGGAACATAGACATAAATATGAAATAACAAAAAAAAAGCAAAATTTTAAATGAAAATATAGTACATAATTTTTGTGGTTTTGTGATTACAAACACAACACCAAAAGCATACTCCATGTTAGAAAAAATGATAGATTAAAATTTGACATAAATAAATCCTTTTGTCTTAGTGAAAGATCATGTTATGAGAATGACAATACAAGGCCCGGGTTGCAATAAAATACATGCAGACCATATGCAGGATAAGTTTTTATCCAGAACATATAAAGAAATTTATGTAGTACACAGTCAGGATGCTGAAGATCCTATGAGCAGAGGGGTAAAGTGATGCTGGGGAGTGAGTGGCTTCCTCTCAGTATCTATGATTTCCTTATCCATGGACAAATCTGTGCCTAATAGCACCTCTACTATCTAGCCTATTAACCAGAATTTCCCTTATAAAGCCATACTCTGAGAAAACAAGTCTGTTCCTTCTCTGCCATCATCATTTGAAAACTTGGCTAAAGCTGGATTATACCAATACATAGTCCCTGTGATATTTTTTATCTCTTCTGAATATACAACTGACTCTTTCTCAAGTAAATAAGTAGGGCCTTCTGGTATATGTCTTGGGCTGGCTAGTGGGATATGTTTTTTTAGAGAGCCTTAGACATAATTATGCAACCTCAACATCAAGAACCAGGCACGCCCAAGCCTGAGTAGGCTGAAGAGGTAGTTGTATAAAATTAAAGTTATAAGTACTTAACTTACAGAGAATAGGGCATTGTGAAGGGCTTTTATTTTGGAATTTGATTTTTGTCAAAATTTGGCATACAAAAAGGTTTTTATTATATGAAATACTTATAAGAAGTAGGAAAATCGGACAGATTTAATGTCTTTTTTCATCTTCATGATGCTAGTCTCTTTTTACGTGCTTTATAATGACACTTATACCAGCCTCAACAAATAGGTTACTCAGTAATTTAACAGATTTGACACTAAAGGCATAATCAAAAAGATGAAAATTATAATAGGCCTTTATAAAACATTATAATTTATGCCTCACATTGCATTATTAATAAAATTAAAAGAAATCCATGCACTAGAAAATAATATTCACTAGACGTATAACTAATAAAGTTCTTATGTCCAGAATGTATAAAGAAGACATAGTTAATATTAACCAAAACAGACAAAATGTATGAATAGACATGTTACCAACAAAAATATACCAATTTGTAATGAGCAAAGTAAAAAATCACTCAACTATTAGATAAATGGAAAGTAAAACCACAATTACAGGGACGAATGTGGCGCAAATGGTTGGGCATCCCTCTCGTATATGGAGGGACCTGGATATGATCCCCAGGACCTCTCGGTAAAAACGAAACACCACAATTACATACCACTACATTCCCTATATAATTACAATTATTTATTGAACCTTTAATCTCTATCATTGGTGAGTAGGTTGAGAAACTTGAGCCCTCATTACAGACCTTGTGTTCATGTATAATAACAAATTAAGATGGTGAGTGCTGAGATTTTAGCCCAGCACCATCACATATTAAAGATCCACATTTTCCCCGCCGCGCTATGTCTGAGTCCGGCGCGGCCCGGCCCGCGCCCCACTGCCGATCCCCGGCCCCCGCGTCTCGCCTGAGCCCGGGCCGCAGCCTCCGCCGCCCGCAACGGCCCTGAGCTCTGCCCCGCCGGCAGATCTTTGGAGTCCCCATGGTGCTAGGGGAAAGAGACCACAGGAAGGCGCGGGAAGTGGAGCACAGCCGCTGCCCGGCTCTGTGCGCCCCAGGAACACAGCGAGGCCCTGCCCTCGGGCTCCGGGCGTCTGCAGGGCGGTGTCGCGGAACATGACAGCGCCCTGGGCAGCCCTCGAACTCCTCTGGGGATCTCTGTGCGCGGGATCTGGGCGCGGAGAACCGAGACGCAGGAGTGCATCTGCTCAAGGCCTATTGGGAGCTGCAGCGCACCAACCAGAGCGGCCTGGAGCGCTGCGAGGGTGAGCGGGAAAACCGGCTGCACTGCTATGCCTCCTGGCGCAACAGCTCCGCCACCATGGAGCTCCTCAAGAAGGGCTGCTGGCTGGATGACTTCAACTGCTGCTACAGGCAGGAGTGTGAGGTCATCGAGGAGAACCCCCAGGTGTACTGCTGCTGTTGTGAAGGCAGCTTCTGCAAGGAGTTCTTCACCCACTTGCTGGAGGCTGGGGGCCCAGAGGTCAAGTATGAGCCACCCCCGACAGCCCCCACCCTGCTTGCGGCAAAGTCTATACGTTGTTGCTCTTGGGGGCTTCTCCCTCATGGTCCCTCTGGCCTTCTGGAGGTAACGGCATCGCAAGCCCCCTATGGCCATGTGAACGCTGATGAGGACCCTGGACTTCCACCCCTGTTTCCTCTGGTAGTCCTCTGAAGCCCTTGCAGCTGCTGTAGATCAAGGCTTGGGGGCACTTCAGCTGTGTCTGGAAGGTGCAGCTCATGAACGACTTCGTGGCTGTCAAGATCTTCCCACTGCAGGAAAAGCAGTGGTGGCAGAGTGAAAGGGAGAGCTTCAGCACACCTGGCATGAAGCACCAGAACCTGCTGCAGTTCATTGCCACCAAGAAGTGATGTTCCAACCTCGAGGTGGAACTGTGGCTCATTAGGGCCTTCATGACAAGGGCTCCCTCATGGATTACCTCAAGAGGAATGAATTCACCTAGTATGAGCTGCGTCAGGTGGCAGAGACAATGTCAAGAAGCATCTCTTACCTGCACAAGGACATGCCCTGGTGCCATGGCAAGGGCCACAAGACTTCTCTTGACAAACGGGACTTTAAAAGCAAGAATATATTGCTCAAGAGTGACTTTGGAGCTGTGCTGCTTGACTTGGGCCTGGCTGTTCAGTTTGAGCCAGGAAAACCTCCAGGGGACACCCTCAGGCAGCCTGTGGTACATGGTGCCTGAGGTGCTCGAGAGCACCATCAACTTCCAGAGGGACACTTTCCTGTGCAGCCACATGTAAACCATGGGGCTGGTCCTCTGGGAGCTTGTGACACACTGCAGGGCTGAAGATGGACCCATGGATTAGTGCTTGCTGTCATTTGAGAAGACTGGCCAGCAGCCATCATTGGAGGAACTGCAGGAGGTGGTCACGCACAAGAAGATGTGGTCCAATATTAAGGATCACTGACAAGCACCCAGGCCTGACCCAGCTCTGCATGACCATGGAGGAGTGCTAGGACCATGCCACAGAGGTTCCTGTCCTTGTGCTGTGTGGAGGAGTGGGTGTCCCTGACCCCAAGGTCAGTCAAGGGCACTACCTTGGACTGTCTTGTCTCTCTGGTGATTTCAGTCACCAACGTGGACCTGTCCCCTAAAAAGTCAAGCATCTAGGCCCAGACTCAGTGGATCTGGAGAAGAAAAGAAAACAAAGTTGTGCTTTGTTTTAGAAATCCCTAAAACCAACAACACATAAAATGCAGCTGCTATTTTACCTAGACTTTTTATTATTACAATAATTATTATTAATGTTATTTTTGTATTGGATCAGTTTTCACCAGTGCATTGCTTTACTGTATTGCCATGACTCACCTGCTGAGGACTGAGCTGTGAATGCAGAACCAGCACACTGTTGAAGGGCCTAGGCCCCCTCCTGCCCTTTGGGGTTCATTTTTCCCACTTTCTCTCTGTTTGTTGTCTCAGAATCTGTGACACAAAGAAACTGTCTCTTGTCTTAGGAAACTTCAAATGCTGCAAACTCTACCTAGAGGAAACTTTGAAGACTTACATAAGAACCACCTTCCCCAAAAGAGGGGTTTCCTAACCCCTCTTCCCTTGTCCCCCCTCCCTTTTATTTGGTTTTTCTCCCTTTTAGACAGTGAGCTTCAAAACAACAGGCATCTTCACAGATCTAACGGGTGTTGTCCTGACCGAGGAAAAACTGGGCTGAGGAGGATGATGGTTTGAACTTGGTTTGGAGGGGAGGACATGTGTGGGGGGGTGTGGGCACAGATGCACTGGACTCAGACACATTGGGAGCAGCCTTTTCTGTGGAGGCCACTTCTCAAGTAACATGGAGCTGAGGGGAAGGTCTTGTGGAGGCTGAACATGAAAGCAAGAGAAGGGATTGGGTAAAGTCTGAAAGCTGGGGTGCGTCTGACTCACCTGCTGGACTTGATCAGCTTGTTTCCCACCAGCTTGGGCCTGGACATAGGATTAAACATTTTTTCTGCCCTGATTTTAAGATCAGCAAGGATAGAAATCACTGCAGTTTAATGAGAACATACTTCACAAGACATGATGCTGGAAATAGCTTTCAGGGGAGGAGGAGTTGAAATACTTTGCTTCCTCCTGGAGCCATTCAGGTAAGGGCCCTGGGAGGTACCCTGCACATCTGGGCACTAGGCAGTTGGGAGGGGGCATGAGGCCCACCTTTCTGGAGATAGCACACGGTGACATCACCATCCCCTTTTTTGGCTCAAGGACACGGCTTCCTCCAGACCCCTTAAAGTGGTGCATATTCTGAAAATAGGTTCCTATTGTGCCATAACCTAATACTAGTCAGTGAATATTCCTAATGTTGCTGTTTTGACATTTGAATTTTTAAAAATTTTTTGAAACATGAAGTTTTTATTTTTAAACAAAACACACTCACATCCATGTATACACACACACTTTGCTATGTGGCTTCTGAGGTTTATATTTTGAAAAATAAAAGAATTAAAACTTCACACCACAGACTACTGCAAACCAGAAATACATCAGAATTTTCTACTTGCATACATTTTGTTATATATTTTGCTAGTTGTGTTATCTGGTAGTAAGTATAGTTTAATGTAAGTTGGATTTTATGGCAAGGGTGATTAAAAAAAATAGGGAAAAAGGAAAAATTTTGAGTCTTCTAGGTTGTGCTCCCATTTTTGTTTGATAAGGCCCCTTGTAAATAGTTGTCATTAGCTCTAGGTTGGCTGTCTGGGCTGAATCTGAGCCACCACTCTTGCTTGTGAAGTCTTTTCCTTCTGGTTTCTTATTTTATTTAAAAGCAGTGCATCTTTTCATCTAGAGGGTAGGTGAATTGATGGGCAATGGGGAGTTGATTTGGGTGACAGCTGGAGAGTGCCACTGCCTCTTGGTTATTTAGAGGTTTCCCACAACTTAACTGGCTGACAAGTAACTTCAACATAACTCAGTAAACTGTGGCCCTTACACCTGCCTGAGGTAATTTTACTTGAGACTTAATTTCTTAAGCAAATGGGCAGCAGTGATTAGTAGGGGAGATCCATAACATTTCTGGGAATCAACCTTGTCCTCAGGATGCTCTGTGGTCAAGGAGTGTGTTTGAGAGGGGTCTGTCTCCTCATCTGTCCCATGCCCACCCCCAATGTCTGTTGCTTCTGGACCCTGCTGGATGCATCCTCCCCCTTGGGTATGTGGGCATAAGGTGCTGTGGGGGTGAATTGCTCTCAGAGCTCAGTTTTTGCTTCACAAGCCAGAAGGTAGGCTAACAGGGGGTTACAGGGACAGCAATTTTTTTATTGTTGTTAGCTGTGTCATTATTTTTTTAACTTTGAATTTGTGCTGTGATATTTTTCCCCTTGGAATAATTATTTTTTTTACATTTTTAAGAAATTGATTGAAATACATCACTCATACATAAACATATATAAACAATAAGTGTATAGTAATAGTTGTGAACTTACAAAACAATCATATGTAACATCATACAGGGCTCTCGTATGTCACCCTACAAACAATACCTTGCATTGTTAAACATTTTTAACTAATGATTAAAGAGTATGCTCAAAATATTACTACCAACCAAAGTATCTTACATTTGGTGTATTTTTCCCCCATGCTGCCCATTATTATTATTATTATTATTATTACTATATCATTTATACACGAACATCATAAACAATAAGTGTATAGTAAAAGTTGTGAACTTACAAAGCAAATATGCTTAAAATCATACAGCAGTCCCAGACATAAACCCTCCACCAACACCTTGCATTGTTGTGAGACATTTATTACAAATTATAAAAGAATATTGTAAAAATCTTACAACTAACTATAGTCCTTATCTTTCACTTGGTGTATTTTTCCCCCAACCCACCTTGCTATTATTTTTAAATATATATTTTATGACAGAAGTTGTAACCTTACAAAACAATTATACACATGTGCAGAATTCCCATACAACGCCCCTCTATCAACACACCATACCCTGGTGGAAGGTTTGTTACAGATTATGAGATAATATCATCAGACTATTACCACTAACCATGGTTCATAGCATATATTTGGCACACTTTTTCCATACTCCTCCATTATCAACACTGTACATCTTTGGCATAGAAGCATAGTTTTGACGAGAATGTTCCTTAATTTTCCTATTCCTCTGTATGGAAGGCCTTGATTCCCTGTGATTGATGTCAAGGTTTTCTATTCATCTTTGAATTTCCACACTTTTAATATTCCATGCATGTGTGTTTGTGTGTCTGTGCATGCATGTATTGTGTGTGTTTCATTTTTGGAGTTCTCTAATATTCTTGTATTGGTAATTTGGAGTCAGTAAATATGGAAAGGTTTTTCCCAGCCTACACTTCTGCAAATATTCCTTCATGTCTGTTCTCTCTTTCATCTCCATTGGCATTAATATTATACCTACAGTATGTTGTTTGATACATTCTCACAGCTGTTGGAAGTTCTGACTTTTTTCCATCATTTTTTTCCCTCTTTTCTCCTAACTTTCTTCTTTGCCAGGGTTTGGTATAGAGCCACAGCCATGTGTAATAATCCAAGTTATGCAGGCCTAGACTGTAGTTGCCCAGAGGAACTGATGATGCTTCTACTCCTTTGTCCCCTCCCTTGGATGGGGATGGAGCTGCAGGAGTGGGCAGCAATCTATGTCAAACCTGCAGTTACCCAGAGAGGCTGGGGCAGGGTCCACCATCTTCCTCCCTGCTAGAGGTGGGGCTGAAGCCTAGGCTAGGCCTGCAGGGCCATCTGTGTGAAGGAAGCCAGTCTTTACTGTCACTGTGATTTTCAATCAGCCTGAATTCCCCTCATGCTGGGGGTGGTGTCAAAATGGTAGCTACCAGCCTCTTTCCTACTTGGACATTTTCAAACTTTAGGTGTTCTTAGGGTTTTACTTTTGCCAGCTGAATTGACTAAACAGTAGCTGAAGTCAATGGCTAACCATCTTTTCCTCCCCTGTTTTTTCCAATTCCAGCCATGGAATACCTCCTGAGGCAGCTTGCAACACTAGAGTAGGATGATCATCAATTTCTGTGGCATGGCCTGTATTTTCCTGGAGAGGTTGGTACAGGTGCCCCCAGCTTCCTCCCTGCCAGAGGTGGTGCTGGGGCTTAGGCTAGAGCTGCAATCTGATCTGGATGGAAAGAAGCTGGTTCCTACCAGCACTGTGATTTTCAATCAGCCCTGCTTCCCTTCATGCCAGGGTGGAGTTAAAATGCTGGCTACCAGCCTCTTTTGGACTTAGGTTCAAACTTTAGCTGTCCTTAGGATTATACTTTAGCCTGCTAAATTTACTAATCAGTAGCTGATGTTGGTGCCCTACCTTCTCTTCCTCCCCTGGTTTTGGGAATGAAGACTCTAGTTCCACTGGAGAATAGCTCCTGAGGTGGCTCATGCTGCCAGTGGAGGATAGGCACCAGCCTCTGGGGCATGGAGTCCTCTACTTATGAGTGTCTGCAGATGGGCAGTCTCCTCCTTCCATGCTTTCAAGGATGTTGCAGGACCCTCTTCTGGTCTCCTGGAGGCCCCAAACAGGCCCCAAACAGGTACTTTAGATAGCACTAGATGATTGCTAACTGCTCTGTAGCTCGAGCTGACTCTAGGAGCTCCTTACTCTGCCACCATCTTGCTGGTTGTCCTAATCCTTCACTTTTTAATAATGCTAGCAATAAACTTTCAGCAGCTTTTTAAAAAGATTTATTTTATTTATTTATTTCTCCCCCTCACTGATTTTTCACTTGTGTCTGTTCATTGTGTGCTCCTCTTTATTCAGAAGGCAAAGGAACCAAACCTGGGACCTCCCATGTGGGAGGGAGATGCCTAATCACTTGAGCAACATCTGCTCCATGCTTTGTTGTGTCTCTCAGTGAATTTTCCTCCCTGTGTCTCTTTGTTGCATCATCTTGTTGCATCAGTTCACTATGCCACCACATCACACCAGCTTGCTGTCTTGCTCAGGAGGCACAGGGAACCGAACTTGGGACCTCCCATGTGGTAGGTAGGAGCTCAATCACTTGAGCCATGTCTGCTTCCCTCAGTAGCTTTTTTGATTAAATAATTATGCATCTTCAATCCAAACTCTAGTGCTATGCCAGGATTTATTTTCCTGCACAACTCAGTAATATTACAGTAAAACACTTCTCTCAACAGAGTATCAGTATATATCTGTGGTGTATGGATTTTAGCACTTCTCTTCATGGAGTTTAGGATTAGGTGTTTCACACAAATTACTGATACAAATATATAATTTGAGAACTTTTTAGTTAGTAAGTTGACAATACTCTTCCAGTAAATAACAATAATTGATAATGCAATCAAAATTCTTGGAAATGTACTTCATAAGGTTTTGTAATTTTTATTTTTGATGGTGTAGATTTACCTTCTATGAACTTTTAATTTGGAATAAGTTTTAATTTACTTGGACAAGAGAAAATATCACTCTGTTGCCTGCTTGCTTGAATGGTTTTGATGACAATCTTCCTTAATTAGTTTTCCTCTTCCTCTGTAAGGAAAGCCTTGATTCCCTTTGGTTGCCTTCAAAGTTTCCTATTCATCTTTGGCTTTCCACAGTTCTAATATTTCATGCATGTGTGTTTGTGTGTGTGTCTGTGCATGCCAGCGTGTGTGTTTCATTTTTGGAGTTCTCTGATATTCTTGGATATGTAATTTGGAGTCAATCAGTAAATATGGAAAGGTTTTGCCCAGCCAAAACTTGTGCAAATGTTCCTTCACATCTGTTTTCTCTTTCATCTCCGTTGGCATTGACATTATACCTACATGCTGTTTGATACATTCTCACAGCTGTTGGAAGTTCTGGTTTTTTTTATTTCATGATTTTTTTCTCTTTTAATTGCAGTTTGGGGAATTTATATTGATATATTTTCAAATCACTTTTTCTTTTGAATATGGTGTCAGGTCTTCTGATTAGCCAGTGGATGGCATCATTCAAACTCATTATGTTGCATTGTTTTTATGTCTTGCATTTTATTAGGTATTACTTTCTTATAGATTTATCTCACTATTGAAGTTGATAATCTAGCCCAGAACTCTGTCTTTACCTGAGGAGTTTTTAAAACTATTAATTTTTTATTTTAAATTTCATGCTTAATTTTATACTTCTAATAACTTTGTCACATTAATCTTTTTCTTACAATTTGTCCATGAAATCTGTATTTCTTGCTTTTTGACATGTATTTTTGTTGTGGTGGTTGAAATTTAGATGTGCTGTATTGAACAGTATATACAGGAATATAGTTTATTTTATTTATTTATTTATTTATTTATTTTTGTTTTTCTTAGAGAAGATCACTCCATTCCACTGCAAGGTCTTTGTTCTGGCTATTTGTGTGAATCAAGTCAGCACTGCATTTGAAGGTTTTGATGCCATGGATAAGAAAATTCAAGATTGATTTTGTTCTACACTCAAAAGACTTCATATTCCTGTAGTGACATGCAGTTTTTGTCACCCTGCTTAACTTCAGGCCATATGTCTGCTTGGTTGTTTTCCTGATGTTGGTGGTAGAGATAAAGGGACATTCTTGTTCTTCTGACAGAGTTAAACTTAGATGGCATTTTGACATTCAGTTTGGCAAGAAGAACAAGTGTCACTGTACATCCTCCAGAGGCAATGCTGAGGCTGACACTTGTTCCTGACCCCCACATCCAGGGAAGAGTGTCTTGTGTTACCATCTGTTCCTTCCCTGGATGCAATGGTTTTCCACCAGTTAAGTGCCCTTCCTCAGAGCTTAAGGATTTTATTCCTCAGGAGGTAATAATGGGAAAGTTTTAGGTGTTGGAATTTCTTTCTCTACCAGTTTCTATCAGATTCCACCAGAGCATGTAGGACAGGGTTTTATTGCCTTTCACATTGATTCCTAGGGAACTAGGGTAGGTGGAATTGGACCAATTCAGCAGTGGTCATTTTACTCTCTCTGACAGCAACACAGGATGGTAGGGGAGCTTCTACTCTTTCCCCAAACCATTGCCTGAAAGAGGGTAGGAATCCTTTAGGAGTGTGCCACCTGGAAACTTGTCATGCTATTGACTTCACTCTATTTTGCATTTTGAAACTTATTAGCTATTTCTCATTTAACATTACTTTGTGTCATCTGACCAAAGGCCTGGTTTCTCCCAAAAGATGCTTGGCTTTTTTCAATTCTCAGTAATGTTATCTGTAGTGCAACCTCAGTTGTCTTATGCATTCAAATTTGTAAATTTGAAGTTTTAGAGTTTTCTTGCCAGTGTTATTGTACTTGTTTGAAGAAGCAGAGCAAATATTTTTTCAGTACTTGGCATCTCCATGGTGGATTATAGACTTCTATGCTATTAGCAGAAAATGGTAACAATCAAAATCCCCATTAACAAGTGAATTAATAAAGATATTGTGGCATATTCATAAAGGAATATTCCCTGATGTTAAAATCAATAAATGCCTGATGCATGAAAGTATGGGCACACTCCCAAGTAATTTTGCTTAGAGAAGAAACTAAAGAATTGCAAGTGTATTTTGTTCAATTGCATTTATATAAGTTGTTGAAAATGAGAACTAACCTAAAGTAACACTAAGAGATTCAATGGTCACTTGGGAACAAGGAGCAAGGCAGGAATTACAGAGGAAAAAGAAACTTTTGGGATGATAGACTTCATAACTATCTTCTTTGTGGTAATGGTTCCATGGATGTACACATTTGTTAATAATGTCAAATTGACACTTTACTATGCATTATATCATATACAAATTATACATCATAAAAGCTATAGTTAAAAATAAACAAATGGATATATTGGTAGGAAAGGACAGCTAGTCAGATAAGGATACACAGAATCTGAGAAACTCCTGAAAACTCACTTGTCTGCAACCTGGTTCTCCCTACTTTCTATGCATAAACAGTTGAATGCAGCAATATGTTGTGATGCTCTCATTACAGGAAGCACAATTCTGCAAACCTCCCTCAGCCTGCTCATCTCTGCCCTGCATTTCTTTCAGGAGAGCAGTCAGAACCAGAGGTGAGGAGCCAACACCCAGGAACTAGGCTTGTCCTTATGAGATATGAGCTCTTGGGCCTATCACACATCCCTCTATGTTTCTGTGTGTCAATTTTAGGTTTGAAAAAATGATAAAAACACTATCATCACATATTCTCTGTAGATATTTTTAAATGAAGTAAAATACCTGGTGTTAAGTGTTTAGTTCAATGTATACTACAATGTGAACTTTGGTCCATGCTCAGTGGCAATGCCCCAGGATGCATTTATCAATTGCAATTAATGTGCCACACTAATGAAGGATGTTTATGTGGGAGGGTGGGGGAGGTGTGGGGAGCAGGGCATATGGGAATCCCTATATTTTTGTGTAACATTTATGTAATCTAAATATATTTAATTTTTTTTTAATTATTTAAAAACAGAAAGTATTTAGTTCAAGACAATCTCATAATAAGAATTCACAGTTCCCTGAATGCCACCCATTGCCCCAAAGACAATCTTATCTGCTGTAGGTACAGCCATTCTGCAGGTCTCCAACCCCAAAACTTGCTATTTAGGAGGAGGACATGAAAATAGCACTCTACCTTCTGTTTATGAAAACCAGCACAGCCACAACCTTGCAGCTCTTTTGGAGAATCCTCAACCCCATGTTTGGGACTGAACAAAGAAGATTCACCATGGACTTTGAGCTGGGAAAACCTGTGTTTTCCTGATTGCTATTTTAAAAGGTTATTTTATGGAGAACATAAGATATTGAATATGTGAGTGGATATGAGTGAGAGAAATATTTCTGAGTGACAGTTGTTCTGACCATGTATTTGTACCTGTAGGTGTTCAGTGTGAAATCCAACTGTTGGGATCTGAGGGGAGATTTAGTCCAGCCTGGGGGGTCTCTGAAAGTCTCCTGTGCAACCTCTGGATTCACTTTTAGAAGCTACTGGATGTGTTGGATACATCAGGCTCCAGGGCAGGGGCTGTAGTGGGTTGGACTAATTCACCCTGATGAAGGAAGTCAGAATTATGCACCATCACTAAAAGGATGAGTCATCATCTCCAGAGACAATTCCATGAACATGCTATATCTGCAAATGAGCAGCCTGAGAGCAGAGAACACAGCCATGTATTACTGTGCTAGAGACAAAGTGCAGTGGATGCAGGGAGAGCTGAGACAAAAACCTCTCCTGCAGCATCACCATGAGGGGGGTGCACAGGACACACCAAGTATAAGGACCTGCCCAGGGCAAGTGAAGAGGAAGGTTAAGGCCTGGTTTCCTGTCTGATTCTGGGGCTTCCTCTATGTCTAGAAGTTTCCCAAGGGAGCCTCTCTAGCTTTATGACTCTGTGCCTTCCACTGAAGTCTCTAAATAAAATCTTTCTTTATATTAAGAAGCAACATTCTCACATGAACACAAAGCAGAGTGTCCCTTATGGAAGCAGAAATGATCTGCCAGTGCTCACCAAGATTAGAGTTCTGAGGCAGCTCAGGGTAGCCTGGTGAGGGTTTTCCAGTCTCTGCTCAGACACTTCAGACTTCAGTGGTGTTTTCTTCTTAGGACACTCTTTGAGATTCAGTTTAGAGACAGTAGGGCAGCTATGCCAGAGTCAATAACCTACAAATCTTCATGGATACAACAACTGATTCTCCACTTTATGGAAAAGTGTGCACTGCAGAATTAGCACTGGTCTGGTATCTCTTTTTTCTCTTAATACATTTTCTATCTCCATATTTCAACAAGTCCACCTAATTAATGGATATTACATTGTTTTTGATGATGTTGATGGTTTTATATTTTCTATAACTGTTAAAGAATCTGTGATAATTTAGATCCTTAGATATGAGCATACAATGAGAGAGCTCTGAATTTTGTGAGTTTCTTTTGTTGATACACAAGAGAAAATGCAGAGGGGTTCAGGAGAGACTGAAATACTCTGAGACCACAGTGATAATCTGATCATAAG
>JAQZBX010038980.1:0-23214 GCA_029593785.1 Cabassous unicinctus
TGCTTCTTGGTGTCCACATCGTCATCCTCATCATCTTCAGCTGCCCGTTTTACTGAGGTTTAGAAATGCTTAGTGTCACACACACCCGAGTCACAGGGTGTGCAAGTGTTAAGAGTGTGTAGCTGTAGGTAAGGCCTCGGTGGAAAGAGAGACCGTTTAGAGAAGAAACTAGAAAGAGAGAGCTGCATTGTTCAGTCTGACAGGATTACAGAACTCTCAGTCTCACCAAGATCTACCACAATCTGGGCCAGAAAACAACCCTCACCAAACTTTAAATAATTGAAATCTACCAAAGTATATTCACTGAAATAAGAGAATTTAACCAGAATTCATAACAGACGAAGAATCCCCTAATATTTGGAACTTAACATTTAACAATGTTTAACTACATTCACAAGGGAAATTAGAAAATAATTTGAATTGGATGAAATGAAAACACAACATATCAAAATTTGTGGGCTGCTGCTAAAGAAGTACTTAGAGGAGAATTTATACCCTTATACGCTTATAGTACGAAAGGAAGAAATGTCTCAAATCTAGGATCTAAGCTTCCATCTTCAGAAACTAGAAAAAAGCAAAGCAAATTAAGCCCCAAACAAGCAGGTGGAAGAAGATAATAAAGATTTGAGTATAAATGAATGGAACTGAAAATGGAAAAATAATAGAGGAAATCAAGGAAACCAAAACTAGTTCTTTGAAGATAAAAAAAAGTTGATAATTCTCTAGCCACAATGGAGAAGAAAAAAAAAAAAAAAGAAGACGCAATTTAATAATATCAAGACTGAAACAGGGATATTACCACAGACATTAAAAAAAGATAATTAGGGAATATTATAAGCAACTTTATGCCCATACATTTGAAAACTTAGATAAAATGGATCAATTCCTTGAAAGACACAAAACTACCAAATTTCACTCAAGAAAAAGCAAAAAGGAAAAAGACAGTCATGTGCCTACTAAAGAAATTGAATTCCTGGTTAAAAACTTTCCAAAAAAGACGACTCCAAGCACAGACGGTTTCACTGGTGAATTCTACCAAACATTCATGGAAGAATTAGCACCAATTCTATACAAATTCTCCTAGGAAACAGATGATGAGGAAACACTTTTCTACTCATTTTATTAGGCCAGCACAGCTAGATACCGGAACAACCCAAAACCATCACAAGAAAAGAAAACTATAGTTTAATATCCTTCATGAAAATAGATGCAACTGTCCTAAAAAAAGGTATTAGTAAACTGAATCCAGCAATATATGAAAAGAAAAATGTATCATGACCAAGTAGAAAGATGGTTCAACATTAGACAAATAATCAATGTAATTCACCGTATTAATAGATGCAGAAAATGCATTTGATAGTCAACCTTCGTTCATGAAATAACTGTTAACAAAGTAGGAACATAGACGGAAGCTCCTTAACCTGATAAAGAACATCTTCAGGAAACCAAGAGTCTATATAATACTGCATGCGAACAAGGCAAGCATGTTTTCTTTTACCACTCTTTCAGTAATGTATAGGTGGTCTTAGCTATTGCAATACGGCAATACAAAGAAATAAAAGGCATACAGATTAGAAAGTAAGAAGTAAAACTGTCTCTTTTCACAGATGAAATAATTGTCTACATAGAAAATCCAAGAGTCTACAAAAAAGCTACTAAAACTAAAAGTGATTTTAGAAAGTTCATAGGATACAATATATAGAACCAACAGTATTTCTATATATTTGCAATAAACAATTGGAAATTTTAATTCAAAGAGAAACTGTACCAAATCTAACAGGACCAAAAATATTCAGTATTTAGGTACAAATCTAACCAAATATGTGTGAGATCTCGTGGATGAAAACTACCAAACACTGAAATAAAACAAGACCTAAATAAATGGGGAAACACACCATGGTGATGAATTGGAAAACAAAATAATGTTAAGATGTCAGTTCTCCCCAAATTGATCAAAAGGTTCAAAGCAATTCCAACAAAAATTCTAGCAGGCTATTTTATAGAAATTGACAACATGATTTAAAAATGTACATGTAAAGGCAAAGAACTAGAATAGTCAAAACAGTTACAGAAAAGAACAAAGTTGAAGGATTGACACTACCTGATTTCAAGACTTACTATAAAGCTACAGTAATCAAAACAGTGCGATTTTTGGCAAAAGGAAAAGCACACAGGTGATCAGAACTGGAAGGTATGCAGAAATAGAACCACACATATATAGTTAATTGATTTTCAATAAAAGATCAAAGGTAATTCAATGGAGAGAGAACAAACTTTCCAACAAGTGATTCTGGAAGAATTAGGCATTCATATGCAAAAAAGGAACCTTGGTCTCACTTTATACCATCTTAAAAAATTAACTCAACATGGGTCATAGACTTAAATATAATACCTAAAACTATAAAACTTCTCAAAGACGACACAGGAGAAAAATCCTTGTGACCCTAAGAAAAGCAAAGATTTCTTAGTTACACCAAAAGTACAATCCATAAAATGATAAACTGGACTTAATAAAAAATTTTAAGTTACGCTCTTTGAAAAGCACTGTTATAAAGATGAAAAAACACAACCTATTGACTGGAAAAATATATTTGAAACATATGCTTAATAAAATATTTGCATACAAAATATATAAAGACCTATCAAAACTCAGTAATAAGAAAACAAGCAACCCATGTTTAAAATGGGCAAAATATTTGAAAAAACACTTCACCAAAGAAGCTATATGAAGAGCAAATACGCAAATGAAAATATGCACAACATCATTCATCACTAGGGAAATACAAATTAAAACCACAATGAAATACTACCACACACCTACAAGAATGGGTAAAATAAAAGAAACTGACAATACCAAGTGCTGTTGAAAACGTGGAGCAACTGGAACGCTTGCATAGTGCTGGTTGGAATGCAAAGTTGTACAATCACTTTGGAAAACAGTCTGGCAGTTTCTTATACAGTTAAACATAACTCACCATATGACCTAGCAAACCTATCCCTAGATATTTACTCAAGAGAAATGAAAACTTAAGTTCACCCAAAATCTTGTATGTAAATGTTTATAGCAGCTTTATTCATAATCACCCGAAAGTGAAAACAACCCAAATATCCTTCAGCTGATGAATGGATTAAAAAACTGGAATACCCTTATAATAGAATCCTTGACAATAAAAAGAAAAGAACTATGAATACACACAATATGGATGAATCTCAAAGGCATTGTGCTATGTGAAATAAGACAGAATCACTAAGGCCACATGGTACATGATTACATTTATATGACATTATGGAAGAAGCAAAATTCTAGGGACAGAAACCCTACCAGCAGGTTCCAGGGACTAGGGGTTGACTACAAAGGGACACGAGGGAAGTTTGGGGGGGTGAAAGGACTCTTCTGCATCTTGATTGTGGTGGCTTACATGACTGTATGCATTTGCCAAAACTCATAGAACTATAAACTAAAAGGGATAAATTTTACTGCAGGCAAATGATACCTCAATGAATCTGACTTTAATTTGAAACAGGTCTTAAAAGGTTTTTTTAAAAAGCCGTTATCCAGGAAGAAATACAATAATGAATGAAAAAATCTTATAAGAAAGAAGCACAGCTACTTAGTCCAGGAGGAAAGGACCCTAGAAAGGGATAATGCAATCAATAAATTAGGGTTAAAGTGTCTCAAAAACCAGATTTAACTTGGCCTGCGAGGTGGTCAGGAAAATAAATACAGAGTAACTTAAGAAATGAGAAATCATTTGCAACTGTTCAAGAACTGAGGTGGCTAAAAGAGAGTCCCACAGAGTGAGGGAGGCAGGGTTCTAAGACGGTCCCCAAGAGTCCCATCCCCTGATGTGCATGTCCTTGAGTGGAGTGAGACCTGAAAAGATGATGGGGCTTCACTCCCATGATTAGGTGACGAGTCAGTTGATGCTGGTTAATCCAAAGAGAGATTATCCTGAGTGAACCTGACCTAATCAGGTGAGCCCTTGGAAGAAGGTCAGGGCACTTTCTGAATGGAGAGGTTCTCCTGCTGGCTCTGAGATACAAACAGCCATGCTGTGAACTGCCTCTTGGGGAGTCCATGGGACAAGGATCTGAAGGCAGCCTCTAGGAGCTGCCAGCCATCCCCAGCTTACAGCCAGCAACAAAATAGGGATGGAATTCTGCCAACAACCAATGAGCTTGGAAAATGACCCTGAGCCTCAGGTGAGACCATGTAACACCTTGATTTCATCCTGATAAGAGTCTAGCAGAGAACCCAATTATGTCACACTCAGTCTTCTGACCCACAGAATCATGAGATAATGTGTGTTAAGCACTAAATTTAGGGTGATTTGTTACACAGCCACAGAAAACCAATACAAAGAGTGGTTTATGAATTGAAATGTGTCAAAGCTAGTTGAATCAACCACACTACTTCCAATAGTTCCTCAATAGTTCCCCAGTAGTTCCTCACCCAATAGTAAGTTAGTTTTCATGATTTACTACACATTGGGCCAGAAAGCATCATAAAAGTTGACACCATAAAGAGAAGCAGGGAAGGTTAAAGGGACAATGCCTCTGGAGAACCAAGAATTAACTTTCTCCTCTCTGAGCTGGACTTCCCCCCAACAGGTCTCCAGGGGCATCAGGGACAGCCAGGAAAGAATCTCTGCAGAGCCACCTGGAATTTCTTAACACCGAGGCTTCACAGTTGTGAGGCTGAGTACCGTGGAAATAACCACTCGTCTTTATTCGTACTTTAAAGAAAGTACGAATCGCTCTTGAAGTATCATTTTGTATATGTGAAAATAGGTTTGTTTGTTTGTTTACAAAGAATATTATTTGAATTACAGGTTGCAGTATTCTCACAAAATAAAAAAAAATTTACACTTCATTTTCATAATATCAGTTCTTTTATTCTATAACATTGTCAGTTCTAAAGATCATATAATTAGAGTGGAACACACAGTAACTTACCCTGTAACTTTTGAGTCTGATGAAATCCACCTTCATGGAGACAAATCTATCTGAATTTCGGCTGATGTTCTTAAGATGTTCCACCAGATCAGCACAGAACTGGTAACCTCCTTTAAGCACACACAGGACCATAATGTCACAGTATCCTATGTCTTTCATAATGTCTTTAGCCAGCCTCTCAATTCTGAAAGAAGTAAAGGATTAAAGGCATATTAAAACACAACTACTTCTGAATATTTTTGTTCTCTTCTAAAAAAAATGAACGATATTAAATTATGCAGGAGAATGTGGAAAAGAGCTTGGGAGAAAGATGCTACAGACAGAGAAATTTTAAGATGGAACAAATAAGAGTATGTTCAAAATATACTTCTGATAACCAAGTCACCTATGGTATATTCTTGTTCCTCTATGTCACAAAAATGAAAAAGGTATAAAATACAACGTCAGACACAATGAATGCTATTACTTTATCCCGACACAGCCTGGTTGTTAAACTTGATATTATGATGGTATTTGGTGATATTATGCTTATCTTAGAGCAGAGAAAAAGGAAATGGAGAGAATGACTCACCCACCTCACAGCATTACAAGAAACTGGAGGAAAAGTCAATCCCATAGAAACTATCAAAAGGTAATACCTGTGATAGTCTCAAAGGTAGCACATTACTTGTATGAAGCGGACACCAGAGTACAATTCCAAGAGGCACCACTTACAAAGCACACAATGTCCGTGGGGCCTTTTGGAGTTGCACAATGTGCAGCAGCCTTGGGCACCTGATATCTAATTTGGATCTGTCTTTGTAATTTTTTCTAATTGTTTTACATCTGTAAGTCCAGTTGCCTATACAACCAAATAGGATTAAAACCTTGAATGAGGGCAGGATCAAAGGCACATGTTTCAAAAATCCTCACTGATACTCCAAATAGAATTAGACTTAAAATGGATTAACTGAATGATCTAAATATATGTGTGTGTAAAACATACATATACACATATATTACATATTAAGTATATTTTATGTGTTTGAATATAGATATATAAATATACTTTATACACACTCACACATACAGACAGAATGGCAACCACAGTTTCAGGAAATGTTTCTCAAAATATGATCAGTGAAAACTGAATATCTAGCATGCTTTTTAAAAAGAGTAAAGGGAAGCGGGTGTGGCTCAGTGGATAGAGCCCCCGTTTACCATATGGGAGGCCCGGGTTCGCGTCCCAAGGCCTCCTTGTGAGGGCACGCCGGCCTGGGCGGTGCGGTGGGCTGATGTGGCAACCTCACGGCAGGAAGCAGGTGTGGCGCAATGGATAGAGCACCCGTTTACCATATGAGAGGTCCCGGGTTCGCTTCCCGGCGCCTCCTTGTGAGGGCAGGCCGGCTCGCGTGGCGCTGTGGGCTGATGCGGCAAGACCTCACAGCAAGGGGGAGATGAGTGGACACAGAGAAGACACACAGCGAATGGACACAGCAGCACAAGCAGCAAGGGGGGGATAAATAAATAAAATAAATAAATCTTTAAAAAAAAAATAAATAAATAAAAATAAAAATAAAAAGACTAAGGAGTAAGGAGGTCAACCAATCCTCTCCACAAAGCAACTGTAAAGCTGGACAGACTGTCAAAAATAGCCATTTCAATAGTCTGGGTATCGACCAAAGGCATACAACAAAACAGAAGCATTTATTCATGAAAACACCCACTGGATAGGAATAGCATGAGCCTGTGGCATTCTTGTCCAGGGATACTCCATCCCACCACAACCACCAGGTCTACTGTTCTACCAGGTAGTTCAACCAGGAAGGGGCACTGCCAGAGGGAGTCCACTTGATTTTGAGTGTTGTCAGTCAAAGTAGCAATCTTGGCAGCATGTGAATGGGGTCGGCAAGTGGCTCCATTATCCTGAGGTTGCAGTCCTGCGTGAGACAAGCAACAGACTGGCAGGCTCGTCAAGGATTTGATAGGGAGCTCTGGGAGGTGAGTCAGTCATGGGAGAGGGGGAAACTCTTCACATACTCGGGGTTGACCCCAGCCAAGGAGCCTGTGTGCAACAGAGTCTGATGAAAAATGAGAGCCCAAGGGGAGACCTGAAAATGGCGGGAAATTTGAATGCACTTGCCAGTCCCCACAGACGTCCATCAGCAGAGACTGGAAGCCTTACCGGCATCTGAGCACAACTTCGAGGCAATCCTCGGAGTGACACTAAGCTACACAGACACAAAGGTATACTCTAGTAAGTGAGGCTTAGGGATAAAAATCAGAAAACTAAACTGTACAGTCTGAGGCTGCACATTGTGGGAGAAAAAGATTTCACAGATTTTGTCCAGGCAAGCCACCAAACGAACAATGAAACAAAACAGCGAGGAAAATCCTCAGGGGTAAAAGTCAGAGTCCAGAGTTGCTATAATATATTACCTAAAGCATCCAGTATTCAATAAAAAATTACAAGATGTGAAAAGAAAACACTCAAAAAAAGAAAAGTAGACAATAGAAACTGTCTCCATGTGTTCCCAGATGTTGAAGTTAGCAAAGATTTCAAAGGGGGTTTCATACACACACACACACACACACACACACACACACTGTATTTAAAGAATTAAAGAAAAGTATGGCAACACGACTAAGTAAATAGAAACTTTCAGTGAAAAGATAGAAGTTATACAAAAAAGAACCAAATGGAAATTCTAGAGTTCAAAAATACAATAGGTGAAAAGAAAAACGTGTTAGACGGGTCAACAGCAGATTTAGATGGCAAAAGAAAGTATCAGTGAGTTAGATGATAGATTAATAAAAATTAAGCAATCTCAAGAACAGAGTGAACAAATATGAAAGAGAAATGAACAGAACCTCAGAGACCTGGAGGACAGCAACTAACATTCCAACCCATGTGTAATGGGAGCCTCAGAAGAGGAGAGAGAAAAGGGCAGAAAAAATATTAAAGAACTCATGGTCCAAAATTTCCCAAATTTGAGGAAAACATTAATCTACAGATCCAAAAAGCTCAATGAACTCCAACAAATAAACACAAAAAGAGCCACACTTACACACATCATAGTTAAACTGTTGAAAGGCAAAGACAAAGAGAAAATCTTAAAAGAAACAAGAAGAAAATAACTTAAGTACAGTGGAACTAAAATACAATTAACAACTAAATTCTCAACAGACACTATGGAGGTCAGAGGGCAGAGGAGTAACATATTCAATGTGCTGAAATAAAAAAAAAATGTTAAGAATTCTATATTTAGTTAAAAAATTAAAACTTCCAAAACAAAGACAAAATAAAGACATTCCCAAATAAACAAAGACCAATACAGAATGTGTTGCTGATAGATCTACCTTACAAGAAATATTAAAGGAATTTCTTCAGGATGAAAAGAAGAGACCAGATGCTTACTCTAATTCATGGGAAGAAATAAAGAGACCCAGAAATGGTAAACATTTAAGTATAAGACTATAAATATATTTTTTCTCATTTCTCTTACTTTCTAAAAAAGACAAAAGAGTATATAAAGCAATAATTATTACACTGTTCTGTTAGGCTTATAACACTTATAGATGTAATATATATGATGATAACAGCACAAAGTTTCAATATTTTATCAGATTTCAGTTACTAGTATTCTGGTATAGATTGCATTAAGTATTTTAAGTATACTGTAATCCCTAGAGCAACCACAAGTATTGTAATCCTTAGAACCAACCATTAAGAAAATAAGTTTTAAAATATATAGGAAAAAACAGGAAGTAAAATGGTATACCCAAAAATCTTTACTTAACACAAAAGAAGGCACTGAAGGAAGAATAGAGGGCAAAAAAGACATGAGATAAATAGAAAACATATAGCAAATTTGACATCTACTCATATTAATAATTGTATTAAGTGTGAATGGACTAAATGTCTTATCAAAAGGGAGAGATTGTGAGACTGAATGAGAAGAACAAGATCCAATTATATGCAGTCAACAAGAGATACATTCTAAAATTCAGAGACACAAATAGGTTGAAAGTAAAAGGATAGCTAAAAGATACCATACAAATGGTAACCATAAGTGAGCTTGAGAGACTACACTAATTTTGGACAAAACAGTCTTCAGGACATGAAATATTACTACAGGAAAAGACGGGCATTTCATAATGATGAAAGGGTCAATATATCAGGAAGATATCAATTATTGAGAGAATATTGGGATCTCCAAATATTATTGCTTATTTGCTATTTCTCCTTTCAATTTGTCAGTTTTTGCTTCAAGTATTTCAGGGCTTTGCTATTAGGTGCATACACATTTCTAATTGTTATATCTTCTTGATGTATTGGCCCTTTAATCGTTATGAAATGATAAGCAATTTATGCCAAAAAAAAATAGACAAATGAAATGGACAAATTCCAAGAAACACAAAAATTACCAAAAACTACTAAAAAAGAAATAGAAAATCTGAATAGACCTATAACAAGTAACAGTATTGAATCAGTAATTTAAGAACCTCACAAAGAAAAGGCAAGACCCAGATGGCTTTGTTGGTGAATTCTACCAAATTTTTAAGGAAGAAAAGTTTTCCAATCCTTCACAATTTATTTTCAGAAATAAAGGAGGAACATCTCAAACAAACCTATGAGACCAGTATTGATACCAAAGCTAGATGAAGACTTCACAAGAAAAGAAAACTACAGTTCAATATTCCTCATGAACACAGGTACAAAAATCCCTAAAAAAATATTAGCAAACTGAGTTCAACAACGTATAAAAGGAAATCTATTTCACAAATGTTTAACATTCTAAAATCAATTAAGCTTAAATGCCGTATAAATAGAATAAAAGACAAAAATCATATTTCAATAATGTACAAAAATGTAAAAAAAATCTACCACCTATTCACAATAAAAATCCTCAACAAACTATAAATGGAAGGAAAGTTCCTCAACCTAATAAAAGCCATTTACAAAAAATACTGCTAATATCATACCTAATAATGAAAGACTGAATCCTTTCCCCAAAGATTAGGAATGAGGCAAGGATATTCAGTGTGACCATTTCTATTCAACACTGCATTGGAAGTTCTAGCCAGTGCAACAAGTCAAAGAAAAGAGAGAGACAATGAAGATGAAGATAAAGGAATTGCACATTGGAAAGGAAAATGTAAACCTGTCTTTATTTGCTGATGACATTTTTGTATATGCAGAAACTCCTAAGGAGTCCTCTAGTAAACTAGGCAGACTAATTAAAAAACTTAGCAAGGTGGAAGGATAAAAGATCTATATTCAAAATATTGATTTTATTTCTATATATTAGCTACTAACAATCTAAAAATAAGATTAAGAAAACAATTCCATTGACAACAGCATCAAAAAGAATGAAATATGTAAGGATAAATTTAATCAAACCAGTACAAGATTTATACACTTACTACAAAATATTGCTGAAAGATTCAAATGAATGGAGAGACATTTTGTGTTCATGAATTAAAAGATTCAATATTGTGAAGTTAGCCATTCTCCCCAAATTGATTCATAGATTCGGGGTAATCCCTATCAAAATCCCAACAGACTTTTTAAAAATAGAAATTGATAAGCTAATCCTTAAAGTTATACGGAAATACAAAGAACTTAAAGCAGGAAAAACAATTTTGAAAAAAAGAACAAAGTTGGAAGACAACACTATCTGATTGGAAAATGTACTGCAAAGCTACAGCAATCAAGTTAGTGTAGGTTTGGTATACAGATAAGGATAAAGATCAATCAAACAGAATTTAGAGTCCAGAAATCAACCCTAATATTATGGTCAAGTGATTTCTGACAAAGGTGCCAAGATACTTCAATTCAAAAATGATAGTGTTTTCAACAAATAGTGCTGGGATAATTGGCTATCTATAGCAAGAAAAAAAAAAAAAAAAAAAGAATCTGGACCCTTATCTCATACCATAAACAAAACCTAATTCAAAAGACACTGTAAGCCTAAATGTAAGTGCTAAAACCATAACACCTTTAGAAGAAAACAACAAAAATATCCATAACACCAAAGCCCAAGTCATAAAAGAAAAAACTGATAAATTGAACATCATTAATTTTTTTAAATTGTGTTCAAAAGATAACAATAAGAAAATGAAAAGAAAGGTCACAGACTGGGATAAAATATTTGCAAATCATATATATGGTAAAAGACTTTAATCCAGAATATGAAAAGAACAAATTTTTTTGTTTTTGTTTTTTATTTTTGATTTTCATTTTGGAAACTCTTAATTTTTTAATTTTTAAAAAAGACTTGAATAGCATCTCACCAAAGTAAACATGTGAATGGCAAGCAAGCACATTAATTATTAGGGAAATGCAAATTAAAACCACAATGAGATGACACTACACATCCACTAGGATTGCTATAAACAAAAGGACAGACAATATCAAGTGTTGGGGAATATAAGAAGAAAGGAACCCTCATATACTGGAAATAGAAAATGGTTACAGGCACTTTAGAAAACAATTGGTAGTTTCTTAAATTTACCATATAACCCAGAATTCCACTCCTAGAAATCCATTCAAGAGAAATGAAAAGATATGTCCATACAAAGACTTATATGTGAATGTTCTTAGAAGCATTATTCACAATAGCCCAAAACTGGAAATAATCCAAATATCCATCAACTGTGAATGGAAAAACAAATGTGGTATATGGATATGGTGGAGTAGTATTCAATAATAAAAAGGAATGCATTATTGATATATGCTACAACATAGAAAAACCTCAAATACATTATGCTAAATGGTAAATGCCAGATGCAAAAGACTAGATACTGTATGATTTCATTTATATGAAATGTTCAGAAAAAGCAAATTTATAGAGACAAAGAGCAGACTGGTGACTTCCTGGGGCTAGGACTGGGTACAGGAACTGACTACAGGCTTAAGGGAACTTTCTGGAATGATGGAAACCTTCTGAAACTGGATTGTGGTGATGGTTGCTCAGCCATAAAAATTTACTAATATTCAATGAATCATTCACCTACAATAGGTAAATTTTGTGGTATACAAATTATATCCTGTAGCAGTTTGATATTATTGACGAATTCCAAAAAGAAATATTGGATTATGTTTGTAAACTGGTCTGTTTCTCTGGGCATGATTAAATTATGATCTGGGCTTTGACTGGGCCATGTCAGTACAGCATTGAGTCCCTGGCCCTTGGTGGGTGGGGATTCATAGATAAAAAACATGGCAAAGGACAGAGTTGGAGTTTTGATGTAGGAGTTTTAATGCTGGAGCCCTGGGAAGCAAGCAAACAGAGGAGCTTGGTCATGAAGAGGGAGAGAAGGTCCCGGGAAGAGATGAGCTATTCGCCTGATAGTCTACAGCTGGCCTTGTGGAGAGGCGCAAGCCTGAGCCCGGAGAGAAACAAGCCCTGGGAAGAGAGGAACCCGGGAAGCCTGAACCCTGGCAGATGTCAGCAGCCATCTTGCTCCAACATGTGGCAATAAACTTTGGTGAGGGAGGTAACTTGTACTTTATGGCCCAGTAACTGTAAGCGTCTACCCCAAATAAATACCCTTTACAAAAGCCAACTGATTTCTGGTATTTTGCATCAGCACCCCTTTGGCTGACTAATACGTATCCGTAAATTTATTTTAAAGGTGGATAGAAGCATTCCTGGGCCCCATCCCAGACCACTGAATCAAAGTTTATGGACATAGCTTAGGAAAGTGCATCTTAACAAGTTTGCCAGGAGAGTCTCACGCACAGCGAGCTGTCCTGGGGTAACCTCATCCAGGTCTCGTAAGGATGCAATCAGATACACTGCTTGGTCTGAGATGAATGAGAGGTGCAGGGAAAGCCAGGGCTGTAGGGGTGGGTCTTATGAAGGCAAAGGCCACCTCTTGACTCTCCCTGGTTGAAACTCGAGTCTCTGAAAAGGGCGAGGGGCAGGTCCTGGGTGAGAGCAATGCTTCCCCAAGCCCCTTCTTCAGTCCACACCGACACTGCCGCTATGTTGATGCTGCTGCCTGTAAAACCTTACACGTGCATGACCCACACACCATTCTTCCGGACACAGATCCAGAAAAAAGCTCAATCAAAGCATAAATTCATTTTTCATTCCAAATTTGCAGTCCTATAAAAGTTCTCAGTACCATGGTAAGAAACGGCTCGGGAACAGGCTCCTGAAGCAGCCTGCCCAGCCCAGGAGGAGTAGCCTCACCTGTCCACGATGACCCCGTGAGGGATGAGCACACAATCCAGGTCTCCATAATAGTGCTGTGGATATGTGAAGAGCTTCAAGTCGTACCCCGGCCAGTCATCCCTGAGCTGCAAATCAAATTACTTTGGTTACAGTATTTCTCATTGGAAATTTATTTTTAAAACACATAGCATGAGAGGAGCGGGTGTAGCTCAGTGGTTGAGCGCCTGCTTCCCATGTACAAGGTCCCGGGTTCAATCCCTGGTACCGCCTAAAAATAAATAAATAAATAAATAAATAAAACACATAGCATGTGGGAATTCTTTGCTCTCAATTTCTGGTAGTATTGTCCATAAGAGACGTATATGTGTAAATATATAATTCATATCTGGATTATAACTATTATGAATATCATCATGCATATATTATTGTAAATAGTACACTTGTAATTACATCGATTATAAATTCTGTATCATTTTAACACATTATGATATATTTTATGATCACTATTATATTTATATTAATGGTAGTGCCTCGGTTGCCTAAGAAGGATTACCTACGAAACGTACATGAGTTTAGAGTATATAGAAACTTCTGAGTCATCCCGTCATCATAGAGAGAGGCACCACACTGGGAGCTCAAGGCAGTCCTGCGGGGAAACTGATGCTACAGAACATTAGCCTATTCAGAGAGTGGACAGACCGAAGGCAAGTCTAGCTCTTGGTGCAAGTTTATGGTGAGAATAGTCAAGAGGTGGGAGAGAAAATGAAGGGGAAGATGGAGTCACTTTTACTTTCAGATCATCAAGATGTGAAGACCAAAGTGTTACACACTCAAACCGTATTGTAGCCATGTCCCGGGCGCCCATTCTTTAATTGCTCCTGCACGCTCCGGGCAGACTCCTGGTCCAGCCCTAAGCTCTCGAGGCCTTCCAAGAAGCAGACCCATCCTGAGTTTCCAGCCCAACTCCACAAACCACCCCTCCCTGCCCTCGGACTGGCTTTCAGGTCAGGCTCATTCCCAGCCCTGTGCTTTGTGCATCTGTCTGCCCTGCACCCTTTCCCTCTTCTCCCCTCAACCTCTCAATTCCAAGCTCAGCTCCCTCCTCCTAAGCGCAGACCAGGTCCCACTTCTTCCAGGAGGTCTTGTGGACCAGCCTAGCCCTCTGACCTTCTTCCCTGGCAGCTCTGTTATCCCAAAGGCTCCAATTGAGGCCCCTTGAGAAGACACCTGTCCCTCCCATCCTCTTGCTCACTCATGCGTGTCTGTTTTCTCTTGTTTTAGAAATCATTTGTGCCTGATTTAATGCTTGGAATCCCTGCTTCTCTCCCTTCTCCTCACTCAGGACTTAAAACCTCCTGCCTTTTGCTCCGACTTTGGAAGAGAAGCTTATGATACAGCTCCCACCACCCCATCACTGTTCTGAGTGCTGCAATGCCAACCAACCCAAACTTGCGCTGTTTTCCCTCAAATTTACTCCTTCTGTATCTCAGTAAAAGGCAGCTCCTTCTTCCCGTGGCCAGGCCTGAACTTGGAGTTGCTGTTGACTACCTGCCTTCAGACCCTGCTGCAGCCCACTGGCAAATCCAAGTCGGTGACTTCAAAATGTGACGGACGCCTCTCCACACCCCCACTGCCTCTGGGCCATGCCACCACCACGTCTCCCTGCACTCCAGCAGGAGCAGCTAACCTGACTGCCCACCCCCTTAACCACCCTCCACGGGGTAGCTGGAGTGTTCCTTTGAAAATGTACACCACTGGCAGTCCTGTGATCAAAACTTGTCAAGGGCTTCCCATTTCCTTGGACTAAAATCCAGAGTCCTCCCCGCTGTCCTGACTCCTCCCCAGGTACACCCCACACACTGCCACAGCCGCTAATCTGGCTGATTCTCAAACGTGCCAAGCATGCTTCTGCCTCAAGAACTTCCCACCTATTTCTTTTGCCCACAATATGCTTCCCCCAGGCTCTCCATGAATTCCCTTCTTCCTTCATTCGAACGCCACTTCTTGAGGCCCTCCCTGACCATCTATATAAAAGTAACACGCCTCCCGCGGCTCGGCACCCCTTCTCCCAAGCTCTGCTTTCTTCACAGCACAGACTACCACCACCGTGCCGTGTGTGGTCCTGTCTCCTCCCTCTGGAACACTAGCTCCTTCTGGCACTGACTGTCTTGTCCACATCTGAATCCCCAGTGCCCTGAACACTGCCTGGAATGCGGAAGTGCTCAGAAAAGTGAAATGCATGAAGGTCCTCCACCCAAGGGCCCGCCCAACCACCCAAACTCGCTCGCGTCCTTGTGATGAAAAGCATGATGAAAAGCACTGTTGCCCAAGGCTCTGGAAATGTGGAGGCACCGCCTGCAGACAGCTAGCCAAACAGCCTGCCAGCGCGTGCTCGCAGGAGCTGCACAGAGCAACGCTGGCTTCCACCCCCAGAACCCCTTGGGCCTGCTGCTGCCGCCACCACTGCCACGGTTGGCCCGAGCCTGAACGGCCAGACACACTTCAGGGACCCTCCGACAAGCCCCAGCAAAAACCATGCAAGGAGACCCGCTGGCCCGGCCGAGGGGACCCTCCACACCCACCGCTTTCCGCACTCTCCCCAGAGCGGGCACACACCTGCTCCACTTCCTGGAGCTCCTGCAGGTGGTGGGTCCTTACCGAGGGGTCTCTGAGCCCATCCTCCACCATGCACATCCTTTAGGGGCCCTCCTCTGGCTGACTCTCAGAGGCCACTCTCCACTCTGTGTTCAAGAGCTCAGACCTGATTCATCTGAACTGTGATGTTGGGTGAAATTCCTTCCCCTCTCTGAGGCTCAGTTCCTTAATCCTTTAAAGAAGACATAATAAAATCTATGGGCAGGGCTGTGGGGATGAAAAGGGATAGCACAGAGTATACTGGGTGTCTACTAAATGCTTAATAAGTGATGCCAAAAAATGAATTTGATAAGAAGTTGACAAAACAAGCATCTAGAGGAAAGCAGTAATGGTAACCCGTAGCTCAGGGGCAGCCTGGAGTTAGGGGCAGGGTCCTAGAAGTGGGACAGGCCTGGGGGCGAGATTCAGCTCTACACTTACCAGCCACGGGGCCTTGGGCATGTTAGCACCCCATATCTCAGTGTGCTCACCTATAAAATGGAATCAAAGCCAACCCACACAGCTATTGTGAGGATTAGTTAATACAGATGATTTAAACTCATATAACAGTATATGGTCTACAGCAAGCATGCAATAAATGTCAACCATTTAAATGTATTAAAACCATCAATGTTCTAATTATTAACTATATCGTTGAATTAGTTAAAGAGGAGGTACCCCAAACCTATCTGCTAACCTCTTTTCACCCTCCTTACTTAAAGTTGTGAATTTAAAAGCAGAAGAAACTTCTGTCTCAAAAACTATTCTATAATCCAAATTGGCCTTATTTCCAATTAATCTGCAGTTGTGGGTCCTCACCGTTGCGGAAACAGCCAATTAGAGTGAAAGGCACCCAAGGGCGCTGGCAAATTTCCCTGTGATTAAATCCTCCACCGGAGGAAGGAGGGTGCTGTGAACTGTAGGTAATTGTTATTCACCTGCTTTTTTAAAGCATCGAAACAAGAAGTCTTGACATAGTTTCCGTATCACAGACAATATTCTCTAAGCTTACTCAGAACAAAGCTTTCTCTGTTTAAAGAGGCAAAATACCGCCCAGGGAGGGAAGTGACAAACCCAGCGCCCGAGTCATTTTATGTCACGTCCAAATCCCAGAACCAATGCGGATTCTCTTCTTCTCATTTGAAGACATCTTGAAAATCTCCAAGTCATTACAAATGGAAGATCTTTTGCACGATGCTGCAGGGTCCCCGTCCCACCCCCCTTCCTGCCACTGAGCTGCACTCGCTCGCCCCACCTGCTCTTCTTGAGGCAGGAACCGAGAGGGTTTCAAAGAGTGCCAGGCTCCAACCAGACTGGCCAGCTGGGGTCACACGCCAGTGGGAGTGCGGTGGGGCTGCCCTGTGGTGGGGAGAAGTGCGTTCCACCCCAAGAGAAGGGTCCCAGGCTCTGCTACCAGAAGAATGAAGGGGGCTGGGGAGGCCAAGTTACACCCGGGCCCCCCGGCATGCCTTCCTCCTCCTCGGAAACTAGTGCAGCCAAGTAAAGGTGTCTCCCCGGCTGGAATGATACCCGATTGCCTGCCTCCAAAGCTGCCACCTCTCCACTGGGAACAGCAAACGGGAACAGAAACCCAACAATCCTTTCAGATCTTTATCTTCTCCTCCTTCCTAGCAAACGCACCTGCGTAAGGACTACCATAACTATTCTGATCATGCTTGGGTGAAAATAAACCAACAGAACTAAAGGCATCTGATGGCCTGATCCAGAAAAGCCAGGTGGGGAGAGGAGCTGCAGCTCTCCAGGCCTCTGGGGGCCTCACCAGCTCCAGCGAGCTCCACCTGAGCAGCCGACCCTGGGCAGTTTTGGAACTCAGGGTCTCCGACTCTTCTTCGGCACTTGGCATTTGCTACCATTTACTGGTAATACTCTACTAATGTCCTATCTCCCCAGTTCAGCTGAGAGCGACTTGCAGGCAGAAGCCATCTTCAGCCTCTTCATATTCCCTTCTCTTGCACAAACTATTCTCGCTTATGCTCAAGTCAGTATGGCTCTGCCCCCCTTCGTTGCCATCTTCATCACCAAGAGTCTACCGACTCAGGATTTGCTTCTCCACCTCTCTCGGACCAGCTGCTTGGGCAGTTTACTCCAGTACCCACCTGGACGAGCCTTGCAGCCACTCCATCTTCCAGCTCCTTCACCTGCCTTGCTCCAACTACCTCCTTCACTCCACACCTGCAATCCACTTGTAGAAACACGGGTGGTCATCCCGAGTGGGCGCCTCCCTGAATCACGGCTTCCCATTGCAGCGCCGTGACTGAAAGCTGTGAAACGGGCTGCACAGCCCGCCTCTGCCGCTCGCCAGGTATGTGGCCTTGGTGACCCATTAGTCTCTCAGCGCCTCAGCTTCCTCCTCTGTAACATGGGGATCAAATAGACTGGCAGGAAGAGCACACTGCTCGACAAATGTTTGCTATTATTCCCTGACCTCCTTCTTCACCGGCACCAAAACTCCCCTGTGGTTTCTGCAAATCCATCCCTGGGAGGTTCTCTCCTCTCCCAGGGAACTTGCCCCCTCCAAGTCCCCTTTCCCTCCCGGCCCCACCTGCCATGGATTCCCACCAGCACCTTGAATTCACTCTGAACTTGCCTTGCCTGCCTAGACCCAACGGGAGGGTAATCTAATTATCCCAAGTACTGGGGGAGAAAACGACACAAATGCAGGAGCTGACTCCATTGTACATGGATTACTTCCAACTTCTGCGGGCCCTCACGCAGCTCAGCAGCTGCTCCAAGTTCTCACCCTCCTTCCGACTCTCTACCTCCCTGCTTTCACGTTACCTCGCCCCTACTTCTCCGGAAAAACCCCAACCACCAAATGTGACTTCCTCTGCAACTCTCCTCTTCTCCCCCTCTAGCTTCTCCCAACCATGAGGTCTTTCTTTCTAACTCAAAATAACCCTATGAAAGTTCAAGTTTAATTGCCACACATGCTTCAGACCCAGTTTCTCCTGTCATTCTCTGGCAATTATCCCCTTTCTCATGCATCCCCTTCTCCACTGGCTCTTTCCCTCCATCAAAAAAATATAAGCATGCCCCTGCTTTGGGCTCAATCTTTTAATTTCTTCCTTCACTGCAAACTTCCACACTCAATGCCTTCCTTCCCATCCCCATTCTTTCCTCAACCCCCTGAAATCCAGGTTTCACACCCAGTACCCACTGGCTGAGGTACCCCAGGGCCTCACTGGATGGTAGATTCCTTCCTTTCTCCCTCCCTTTCTTTCCTTTCTACTACTATAAATGCAACACAAGTTTGTAAGAAACACAGACTTCTAAACATCTCCTGCCCTCCCCATAGGGAGGCAGTGTTAATAGTTTGGTGTGTAACTTTCCACTTGTTTCCCAAGCACCTACTTACACAGATATAACAGCAGGCACTGGTATGGTGCCCACCATGGGCCAGGCACTGCTACTGACGCCTTCCATCCTCACACTGTTGAGGCGGCACAGAGAGCTTAGCTAACTTGCCCAAGGTCACACAGCTCCTAAGTGGTGACAGCTGTTTCACACTACCAGGTTAAACTATTAGCACCATCATCTGCGTTTTAAACTGTAGCAACTTGCCAATCCCATTCGTGCACGTAGCTTTACCTCATTCTTTTTAGGAGAGTCTAGTGTTACATGGAAGCACTGTGTATAAACCATTCTTCAGCGGGACCAGCAGCTCTGTAACTGTTAAACACGATGGCCGCTTTCCCATCTTCACCCTGCCTGCTGTCCCCACAGCATCTGAGTCTCCAGACCCTGCTCCCAAGGCGCCTTCCACCCACCTGCTGGCTCCGGCTTGGCTGCCATTTCTTGGTCCCTTATCTGGCTCCGCCTCCACAGTCCTCCTACATTTGGGGCTTTCAAGGATCTTACCCTTCAAAGTGGTGTCTTATCTTTTTTCCATTGTCACTGGGCATTCTCATCTACTCCCAAACATCAACTATTATTCTATTTGCGGAAGACTTCCAAATCTATCCACTTGTCATCCTGGGTTCCAAACAGGAATTTCAAATGGCCTCCAGTGCACGCTGGCCTATGGGCCCTCCAGGCACCGCCAACTCAATCTGACCAGATGGAAGGACAGGATTCCTTCTTGCTTCTACCCCCTGCCTGTCCATTCTCATAGGGCACAGGCGCCACTTTAAGGTAAGTGGGAGGCCGTTCCTTCTCAGGCCGCTGCATTTGGACCTGTGCTCTGCCTGGAATACAAGTCCCATCTCCCCACAGCTGCCTCCTCCTTGCCCTCCAGACCTGCTGGGATGTCAGGGCCCCCATCGCTCCTCCAGCCTTCTCTCCCATCACCCTCTTTTCTTCTTTCCGCCCACAGCTGTCTGAAATGCCCTTCTTCCTTTGCTTCCACACTGCTCGCCCCTTCCCTCCTCTGCGATCCAAGTCCCATGAGAACAGGGCCTATGTCCCATCCCTGTCGTGGCCCCAAGGCCCAGGGCGGCCACACGGATAGAATGGGCCCACGCCTGGGCTCCCTGAACTTAGGGTTCGCTGGAGCTGCACCTTTCCACCTTGCCCTGCCCCACACCCCACTTACAGGCACTCGAGCGCCCGAGAATTACAAGCAGGCTCTGCAAAGGGGATCCCAGTGTAGCCAGCCCGCGCCACTCGGTACCCTCGCGCATTCCGCCGTAACAGGGACACAGGGGTAACCTTTATAGGAGGTGGGCGGCGACGTCGGGGGCCACTGAGGGCTCAGTGCGCTCAGGCTGGCTCCTCAGGCTGGCTCCTCGAGGAAACCCAGAGTGCCAGGGGCTCTGGCCCACCGGGCCCCCTCCTGGGTATTTACAGCCCTCTGCTCCTCTCTCCTCTAGCCCCCTCACACCCGAGAGGATGGACACCCCAATTCCTAGCACCAAGAGCCCTCGTTTCCTGGCTGCCTTCGAGAATCATCGGTCTTCTCTTTGAAAGCAAAACTCGGGGCCCGTGCTGGGGAGAAGGGGGCCCGGACCGGAAAGGAGACCCGCAGGCCTGTCCCCAGGAAACCCTGGTGGCCGGTGGGGTGGCTCCAGACCGGGGTCGCCGATTCCTGACCCAGGAGAGGACAGGAGGGAGGGCCGGAGACAGGGTTGGGGTGGCGTTGTTGGGAGCTGGCCGGATCGGGCGCGGGCGTGGGAGGCTGGGTGTGAGGGCGGGCGGGAGGCGCCCCGGGCCTTTCGGGCACCGCGTGTAAAAGGAAGGGTGCGGAGGAGGGAGGGGAGCGGGAGCGCGGGGTGCGCGGCTCGGCCGGGAAAGCGGGAGTTTGCATTTACCACGACCCCTCGCCCGTAGTCTGACGCCTGCTCACTGCTCCCAGCCATGTTTCTCCGGGGAAAGCGGGAAAGAGCGGCCGGGGCGGGGGGCGGGCGGAGGAAAGGGGCCGGCGGGGCGCCCCGCCCCGAGCCGGGCGGGAAGGAGCCCGCGCCCCTCCCCCGGCCGCCCGCCACGCGCTCCCCGGCCGCGTCCCCGCCACCCCCGGGCCCCCTCCCGCCCCGGCCCCAGCCCTCTGCTGCCTCCTGGCCGCCCTGGGGAGCCGCCGCCGAGCGGCCCGCGCGCCCTCGCCGTGGCGCTCTGTGCGTGTGTGCGTGTGTCCGCGCCCCGGAGCCCAGCCTCGGAGGAGAGCCCGGAGGAGGGGGCGGCGCGGCCGGGGCTTCAGAGCAAGAGCAAGCGCCCCCCTGCCCCTTCCCTCCCCAGGCCGAGCCCCTTCCCAGGGGAGCGCCCGCGGGCTCTTCTCGAAGCCTCGCCGCCCACGGAAAGCCCCGGGCCGCACTTCCGGAGCGCGCGCGCTCGCTCTTACCCCCGGCCCTCCGCGGCCAGAGGGTCTGGAAGGTGCGGCGTTTGTTAACCGCATTCGGCAGGGGTGGAAAAAAAAAAAGAGGTTTTCACAAATTACCCTGTTGACCACTTTTGTGAAAACCTGGACAGGTTTGCGTTGCCGCGGGTTGCCGCGTAAAGCAAGCGCCCTCCTCAGACTAGAGCGCCTTTTAGGAACCTGCTGCTAAACTCAACCCGCCGCCGGCCTCGCCCGCCGGGTGCCCGGCTTCCCCGGCGGTGCCTGGGGGGTCCCGCTCTCCCCCACGCGCGGAAACCTCGCCCGCCTTCGCCGCCGCGCTTGGGCTGTGAAGCCCCGGGCTCCACCCGAGGCTGCGTTTTAATTGGGGTTCTGGCGCCCCGCGAGGCCAGGAATCTGATTTTGCCAGGTTTGAGGAGAAAATAGTTATCAATCAGTTAATGTCTCTAGGTTGGAAAAATATTAGTCATTCAAGAGCGGCCCCTGGCCCTGCCCGGCACCTTTTGTTAGTCTTGCCGGTCGGTGGAAGGAAGACAGCTCCGTGTCTCCGAGATGGGGCAGCCTGGCTGGCTGGCGCGCATCGGCTGCGTGATCACTGTGCACCAGGCTGTCAGGGGTCCTTCGTTTAGGCCGCTTAAAAATTCTGCCTCTCACTTCTTTTCCCCAAAGGTGAAGGGCCGTGCCTTCGTTTGCCAGGGCTGCTGTGAAAATACTGCAGATAGGCTGGCTTAAACATCAGGAGTTTGTTGTCTTAGTTTTGGAGACTAGAAGTCCAAAATTAGGGTTTTGGCGGGGCCGCGCTTTCTCTGAAGTCTCTAGCGCTCTGGTGATGGCTTGTGGCGATCCAGAACTCAATTTGTGCCTCCCTCCCTGCCTGTCTTTTACACTGTCCCCAATTTCCTCTGCTTATGAGCACTCCAGGCAGGGAGGTGAAGGCCCACCGTGGTTCCGTGACATTCAGTGTGGGGAAAATGTCCAGGAGCTGAAAAGTGCTATCACTGTGGCAATGCTGAAACCTTGGTGTGCACAAGACTGTTTTGGGGAGCTGGTGTGTCAGTGCAGGGCCAGCTCCCACCCTGCAAGTGATGTGGAGAGGATCTGCGGCGGGGCCCAGAAAGCTGCACCTTTTGTGTGGTGCAAGTGGCTCATGAGCCTCACTTCAGAGTGCAGGGCTCCACGTCCTCCTGCTTCATCCCAGACTTACCCCTAAGAGGCTCCGCGTGGGTGCAGGGGCAGATAGGGGGTCGCCGACGTCAAAATACACACTAGGCAAAAAGCATCCACTGTGGGCCCAGCCCAAGCACGTGGAAGATGTAAGGGAAATGACAGATACATCTCCTGCTCTCAGAAAGGCATTAATCTAAATAAATCCCAATAGGGTCACACACACACAAAAAGGTAACTTGCTTGAAAGACAACAGAGGGAAGCGGGTGTGGCTCAATATATGGAGCTCCCGTTTACCATATGGGAGGCCCCGGGTTGGCTTCCAGGGGCCTCCTTGTGAGGGCAGGCCGGCTGGCGCTGCGCGGTGGGCTGATGCAGCAAGACCTCACAGCAAGGGGGAGATAAGCAGACACAGAGGAAGCACACAGCTAATGGACGCGGCGAGCACGGGCAGCAAGGGGGGGGATAAATAAATAAATAAATAAATCTTAAAAAAAAAAAAAAAAAAA
>JAQZBX010038981.1:0-23216 GCA_029593785.1 Cabassous unicinctus
AATTGTTTTCCAACCATTCATTTTCAGCCTCCTTGAATCCCTGCATCGAAGGTGGGTTTCTTGTAGACAGCATATAGATGGCTCATATTTCCTTATCCATTCTGCCAATCTGTGTCTCTTGAGTGGTGGATTTAATCCATTAACATTCAATGTTATTTCTCACAACGAATTTCTTACTTCAGCCATATTTTCTTTGGTTAATGTATGTGATATGTTGTTTTGTTTCTGTTTTTGTCTTTTTAGTTGTTTTTAAACTCTCCTAAAACACTCTCTACCTTGTTTTTCCCTTTTAACTTGTAGAACTTCCTTTCCTAGTTCTTGAAGTGCAGGTTTCTTATTTGCATACTCTCTTAATTTCTGTTTGTCTACGAATATCTTGAACTCTTCATCATTTTTGAATGCCAGTTGTGCTGGATAGAGAATTCGTGGCTGGAAGTTTTTTTTCTTTTAGTACTTTGACTATATCATACCACTGTCTTCTTGCCTCCATGGTTTCAGATGAGAAATCAGCACTTAATCTTATTGTGCTTCCCTTGTATGTGATGGTTCCCTTTTCTCTTGCTGCCTTGAGTATTTTCTCTTTCTCTTGAACATTGGACATTTTGACAAGTATATGTCTTGTAGTTGGCCTTTTGGGATTTATACTGTTTGAGGTGTGCTGTGCTTCCTGGATCTGCACATCCATCTCTCTCAATAGGGTTGGGAAGTTTTCAGCCATTATTTCCTTCAACACTCCTTCTGTTCCCTTTCCCTTCTCTTCTCCTTCTGGGATGCCCATAATGTGTATGTTTGTGTGTTTTGTGTTGGCAGTTAAATTCCTGAGTCCCTGCTAGATTTTTTCTATCTTTTTGTCTATCTTTTCTACTATCTGTTTTGTCTTCCACATCACTAATTCTTTCTTCTGCCTGTTCAAATCTGCTGTTATGTGAATCCAGCATCTTTTTTATTTCTTGGATTGTGCCATTGATCACCATCATATCCCTTATCTTTTTATGTATCTTTACAATTTCCTCAGTATGTTCTCCCAGTGTCTTCTTAATATCATTTATCTCTTCCTTCACTTCATTAAGTTGGTCCATGATATTTGTTTGGAAAGCTTTGATTACTTGTTGGATGTTCTGCATCTCTTCTTGGTTTTTAGTTTGTTCATTGGACTGGTCCATGTCTTCCTGTTTTTCAGTGTGGTTTGTAATTTTTTGTTGCCCTCTAGTCATCATTTTATCTTGATGGGTTTATTTGGTTGATTAGCTTCTCTCTCTGCTCTAGAGTTTTATTTAGCTGGTGGTTCTGTGTGTGTGTTAAGTTTTCTCTTTGACACTTTTTCTTCTTATTTTATTTCTTTGCTTCTTTCTATGTTACCTTGAAGGCAAAAGATTAGGGCCAGGGGAATCAAAAGATATGAGAAAGGAAGAAGGATAATAGTAATATGGATAAAAGTTAGAAGAGGGGCTGTATAAGACTTAGTGAAATGAATATTTAGCTCATGTAGGCAGTGTAGAGTAATAGGAAAAAAAGTGGAGTACCTACAATTGAACAAGAAACCAAATCCAGGAATATATATATAATGATTTAGAAGGCTAGAATGATGAGGAGGGAGAGGAAGAGTAAAGAAAGGGCTGAAAGGAAAAAGTTAATATTAATTAAAAAAAAAAAAGAAGAAGAAAACAGAATAGATAGAATAGGAATTGACACCCTTAAGTTGTGGGCTAATGACAAAATGTGGTATATAAGAACCACAACAGAAAGTAGAAGGCAGAAAGATGAAGGAAGGAAAAGAGATAGGTTGAGATACATAATCGATATAGACAGAGAATGGGAAATCACTGAAGAAGAAGCACAACAAAGAAGAGACAAGCTAGCAGCACCTAATTAAAAAAGAAAGAAAAAAAGAAAAAGAAAGGGGAGAGGAAAGAGGAAAAGAAAGCAAGAGACAACAAATAAACAGAGAAAAACCAAACAACTGCACAAGCAAGCAGTCAAACAGGTCTAAGGAAGAACAGTGGTCCTTCTTGGGCCCTTGTGGAACCTCTCAGCCTGCTTGTATTTATCAATCAATTGCCCTGCAATGTTCTATCTGCAGGTTTTGAGGCAGATTTTAGCTATAAAAATAAATTAAAAAGAAAAATTCATTTTTTATTTTTTAAACTGTCTTTTTTTTTTTTTTTTTTGCAAAATAAGGGACCCAAAATATGTCCTCTTCTAGACCACTACCTTCACTGAGGGGACCCTAACTAGGCTCGTGGACACTAATCAAGCACTTCCCACTTCTTGGCCTCCCCACGGGAGCTGAAGCTCTGATGCTAGTCAGTGTAGAAAGATAAAAATGGCTGACTCCACCCCCTCTTGAGCCAAACCTCAGTGTCATCAGGCTGCTGGGTAAATCAGACTTCCTCAGTAGATTCTCCTCTCCCCTCAGCCTGGTGCTGCTTCAAGCCAGCTTATCTGGTCCTGAAATCTATGAGGGGGTACAGGCAGCCAAATTGGCAGCAAGGAAACCCCTCTCCACCTTCTACCAGAACCCTCCCTCTCTCAGAGAATGCTCCCTCTCACCGGGTTGCCGGCAGTGGTTGGAGCATATCCCTGAGCAGCTTGTTAAACCAACCTTCCTCAGCAGATTCGCCACTCCCCTCAACCTGGTCCTGCTTCAAGCCAGCTATTTTGCTCCCCAAGGCTGCAAGGGGTTCCAGGAAACAAAATCCACAGAAAGGAAAGCCCTCTCGACCCTTCACCAGAATCCTCCCACTCTCAGAGAACACTCCCTCTCACTGGGTTGCCACCGGGAGTCGTTGCTCAAACCAGCCTTTTCCCCTGAGGGTGGGGCTCAGCTATCTGTGTTAACCTCCATGGGCAGGGTTAAAACTCACGAATCTCTACCGAGCAATCCACGTTGCTGAGCTGCCTCCAGAAACATGTCCCAAGCCTCTCAATCTGTGCACCCACAGCACAGACCCCCAGGCAGGACCCCATCCCCAATCAGCCATCCTCAGGGAGCTAGTCAGCGAGTGCCTTCCTAAACTGATGCCATCTTGCCTCCCTGGAAAAGAATCTATATAATTGTTTTAATGTGCTGTTGGATTTGATTTGCCAGTATTTTATTGCAGAGTTTTGCAACTACACCAATTCATTTTTTTTTTTAAGGAGGGACTATGGGTTGAACCCAGAACCTTGTACATAGGAAGCATGTGCTCCACCACTGAGCTACATCTGCTCCCCTATGCCAATTGCTTTTTGTTTGTTTGTTTTTTCATTTTTAGTTATTTATTATTTTTATTTTTCAGGAGGTATCAGGGATTGAACCTTGGACCTCATATATGCAATGCAGACACTCAAACACTGAGCCAAACTAACTCTCTGGCAAATTGCTTTCTGACAAGCCTGCCAAGTCCACTCAATTGGGAAAGAACAATCTCTTCAATACATGTTGCTGGAATAACTGGATATCCATAGACAAAAGAATGAAGGAGGAACCCTGTCTCACACCATATACAGAAATTAACTCAAAATGCTTCAAAGACCTAAATATAAGAACCAGGATGATTAAACTTATCATCCTGAAAACATAGCGAAGCAAGTTCAAGACAGTGGGTAAGGCAATAGTTTCTTAGATTTACACTCAAAACACAAGCAACAAAAGAAATAATAGATAAATAGAGTGGTATGAAAATTAAAACTTCTTTTGTTCCTCAAAGGACATTATCATGAAAGTAAAAAAAAGAAAACCTACTGAATTAGAGAATATATCTGGAAATCACACATCTGAGAAGAGATTAATATGCAGAATATATAAGGGAATCCTACAATTCAACAATAAAACACAAGCAACCCATTTAAAAATGAGCAAAAGTCTTGAATTGACATTTCTCCAAAGAAGATATAAAAATGGTCAAAAAAGCACGTGAAAAGATCTTCAACATAATTATGTGTTTAGGGAAATGGAAATCAAAACCATAATGAGATACCATTTCACACCCACTAAAATAGTCAACTATTAAAGTAATGGAAAATTAGAAGTGTTGGGGAGAAGATGTGGAGAAATAGGAACACTCATTCATTGCTGGTGGGAATGTAAAATGGTGCAGTCACTGTGGAAGATGGTTTGGCAGTTCCTCAGAAATTTAAGCATAGAATTACCATATGACCCTGCAATCCCACTTCTAGGTATATACCAAAACAATTTGAAAGCAGGGACTCCAAGAGATATTTGCAAACCAATGTTCATAGTGTCATTATTCACAATTGCCAAAAGATGGAAGCAACCCAAGTGTCCATCAACTGATGAATGGATAAGTAAAATGCAGTTTACACATGAAATGGAATGTTATTCAGCTACAAAGAGGAATGGAGTTCTGATACATGTGACAAAATGGATGAATCTTGAAGACATCATGTTGAGTAAAATGTCAGACACAAAAGGACAAATATTGTATGATCTCATTGATATGATATAATTAGAATATTTATACCTGTAAAGTCAGAATCTAGAAAGTAATTTACCAGAGACCAGGGTGGGGATAGGTAATGGGGATAGGTAATGGGGAGCTAATGCTTAAATTGTGCAGAGTTTCTATTAGGGATGATGGTAAAATTTTGATAATAGATGGTGATGATTGTAGCAGAACAATGTGTAATTAACAGCATTTAGCTATATATATGACTATGGTAACAGGATAAATTTTTGATTGTTTTTCTGTTGGCAGAATAAAAAAAACATAGGACTGTAATACACAAACAGGGAAACCTATTGTAAGTGATGGAATATAGTTAATAGTACAATTATAAAAATGTTCTTTCATGAATTTTAACAAATGTACCATACAAATACAAGGTGTTAATAACGAAGTGGTGTATGAAAACGCTATATTTTATGCATGACTTTTCTGTAAAATTCCAACTTCTCTAATTTAAAAAATCAATTTGTGAGAGATGTGTGGGTTTATTTATTGACTTTCAATTCTGTTCAAATGGTCTATTTGTCAGTCTTTATGCCAATACCACAACTGTTTTGGTTACTGTATCTTTGCAGTACAATTTGAAGTTGGGAACTGTGAGTTCAATTTTGTTCTATTTTTTCAAAATTGTTTTGTGTATTTGGGGAACCTTGAAATTCCACATGAATCTGAGGATTGCACTTTCCATTTCTGCAAAAATGGCTACTGGAATTTTGATAAAGATCACATTGAATCTGTAGATGACTTTTGGTAATACATCTTGGCAATATTAACTTTTCCCACATTAACAACTTCCTTCATTAGTGTGGTACATTCATTGCAATTTTGGAACATTACACTAAGCATGGATTAAAATTGCATTGTAGTTTACACTCTTTCCCATCCAATTCTGTAGTTTATGGCAAGATTTATAATGGCCTGTATCTGTCATTGCAATGTCATTCAGGACAATCCCCAAGTCCCAAAAATGCCTCCATTTTACACCTGTCTTTCCCTATCCTTGCCCTCAGAACCTCCAGTGGCCACTGCCTCCACATCAATGGCATAATTTATTCCATTGCCAGAATCACAAGAAGTCTATAGTAGAATACCAGTAAGTCTAATTTAGTACATAGTTCATTCCCCAATCCTGAGGATTCTGGGATGGTGATGTCCACTCCACCTCTAATTGGGAGGGGGCTGTGATACTTTAGGGCCAATGGATGGGGCTTTCAGTTGTAGACTTTCTCAGTTCCTTGGTATGGTGGTTGTCCATCATCACCGCTTTGTTAGTTGCCCTGGGTGAGAACAATGAGCTGGAGAGTAGGTGTTGTAACTCTGTTGAGATTTGGGGCCCGGCTGGCACGTGGAAAGCCCAAATATTTAAGTCCCTTGGATGTACACCTACCAATGCTAGTACTAATTATAGGTTCAAATAGAACAGAAGAGTCATGTGTAGGGAAACCACAACTGAGCCCGACTCTGTCACCTTGGGGAGCATAAATTCCAAAGTAGGGCCCACTGGTAAGGCACCAAACTCCTGAGCCCTCTGCCTTGACTATAGTGTCTGGATGTCTCCAGAGCCCTCAAAAGCCCTGCTATTTGGGGTAGTATCTACTTTGGCAATCAATGGGATCCTGCTGAGATATGCATAAGCATAATCTCTGGAATGATCTCCAACTCACTTTGAAGTCTCTTAGTCATATAAACTCATTTGTCTTTACCTTTTCCCCCTTTTGGTCAAGGTGTTTTTCCAGTTGCATTGCTAGTTGGTGCTTGGTAGCAGTCCCTTGGTCCCAAGGAGGCTCTTCTCCAGAGGGCATGTCTCATGTTGGAGAGAAGGTAATGTATTTATATGCTGAGTTCATCTTAGAGAGAGGCTACATTTGAGCAACAAGGAGGGTCCCAGGAGGAAACTCTTAGGAACCCTGAAATTCTAGGCTAAGTTTCCATTTCAAGAGTAGAGGTTCATAAGCACAGTCAGCAATCTCAAGGGCCTGTCAATGGACCATCCTCCTTCACTAGTCATTGCCCTGTACTCAGGGGATTCTTGGTGTTCTACTAGAGAATGTAGCAGAGCTCATTCTTGACTGTGTGTCAAGCCCCCAGTGCTATTGCAAGTAACTATGAATCTTGCCCTCTAAGGAGTGAAGCCCGGTAGTTGCCATGGGTCCTGAGGGGAGGGGGAGAGAGGAATAGAATAGATGGAACAGGGGGCATTTTGGGAGCAATGGAAGTGTCCTACATGATCTTGCTATGATAGATACAGGCCATGTTAAATTATACCAAAATTTATTAAAGAGTATGGGCCAAAATGCAAACCATAAAGTAACCATTGACCATGGTTCATAGCTATGTTTCATTGTTTGCACATCAGTTGTAACAAACGTACCACCCACATATAAAATGTTATTAATAGGGGAAGGGGGGAAAGGGGGAGGATGTTGGGTATATAGGAATCCCTTGAATTTGGTACGTGCCTTTTCTGTAACCTAAAACTTCTTTGAAGACAAAATGAAAAAAGTAAGACACTAGGGGAATAAATGTAAGAAAATGTCACTGTACCAATAGGACAACAGATCTTACAGTGATGAAAGGCAAAATGACAAAAAAAGTTTTTTAAAATACTTTTTCATTAGTTTCTATTAGCCCAAATTTAAAAAAAATTGTATTTTATTTCTTATTTTTAAAACTATCATTTCATTTTCTTATTAATTGAATTTGGCTATTTTATTGGCTTCATTTTTGAAGAAGTTTTGGATCACAAAAATTGTTACAACTGTGGCAGGGGATGATCATTGGTGTGGGGTATCAGTGATGGGGATACATGGGAGGAAGCTCACCTGGGCATACATAAAAGGCATATAATTGTGTTCAAGTGTTCACAGGACATTGTCACTGTGGGTGGAGATTTATACAATAACTGAAAGAATATCAAATTCCCATCCTATGTCTTTTGATTGAGGAGTTTAGTTTAATCCATTAACATTCCATGTTATTACTGTAAAGGCATTACTTACTTCAGCCATTTTACCCTTTGGCTTTCATCTGTCATATGTTATTTTTTGCCCATCTTTTAACCTTTTTGCTTACCCTTTATGATAGTTTTCACTTCTACCCTCTCCTCCAAACTTTTCCCCCTTGCCTTTTCTTTTCTGGCTGCAGAACTTCCTTTAGTGTTTCCTGAGGACCTGAAAACTTGTTTATAAATTCTTTTAGTTTCCGTTTACTTGTGACTATTTTAAGCTCACTGTTTTGCCAGATAAAGAATTCTTGGTTGGCTGTTTTTCTCTTCAGTACTGTATTTATATCATACCACTGCCTTTTTGCCTCCATGGTTTCTGAAGAGGAATGCACACCAAGTCTTATTGGACATCCCTTGTATGTGATGTTTGCTTTTCTCTTGCTGGCTTTCAGAATTTTCACTTTATCTTTCGTAGCTGGCATTCTGTATATTATGTGTTTTGTGGTAGGTCTATTTGGATTGATTCTAATTGGAGTATGCTGTGCTTCCTGGACATGTATATTTATGATTTCATGAGAGTTGGAAAATGTTCAATCATTATTTCCTCAAATACTCTTTCTATACTTCTTTTCCTTTCTCATCCTCTACTAGAACTCCCAAAACACATGTGTTGCTGCACTTCATGCTATCATTCACCTCCCTGAGCCCCTGCTCAATTTTTTCCATTCTTCTCTCTTTCGGTTTTTCTTTCTCTTCAATTCCAGTTGTTCTTTCTTCTATATTGCTGATTCTTTGTTCCATGATTGCAAATCTGCTGTTGTGTGCCTCTATTGTATTTTTAATCGCACTTATTGTGTCTTTCATTCTCATAAGCTTTGTTATTTTTCTATCCAAGATTTCAAAACTTTCTTTGTGCTCACTCAGTGTCTTCTTAATGCATTTTATTTTTTTAGCCATGTTGTCCTTCAACTCCAAGATTTGATCAAGAGATTTGTATGAACCTCATTAATTAGCTATTTCAAGTCCAGTTTCTCATCTGGAGATTTGATTTGTCCCTTTGCTTGAGTCATATCTCCCTTTTTCTTCATACGGCTTGTAAATTTTTTGCTGATGTCTAGGCATCGAATTATGATGCTGAGTTTACTCTGATGTTCAGTTTCTCTCTCTTTCCTGAGGATTTACTGTTAAGTGGTTGTGTGTTATCACTGTTATTTGACTCTTGGTTTAACTGGTTCTAGATATTTAGGATTGCACCTCTTTAACTACTCATTATTGACTAAGGATCCAATAAGGGGGTGCAGGTCAGTTTCCAAGTGTCTTGGAGAGGTTAGCAATAAAGGCATCTGCTTGCCTCTTTTATGTATTTATTTATTATTTTTCCTTTATCATACACTTTTCTGGTCTGGCCAACAGATGGTGTTCTTTGGCAGACCTCTCAGCTCAGACCCCAGATGCTAGGGGGGAGTACATTCAGTGTAACTCCTCAGGTGGGTCAGTGGTGCAGAAGCAATGTCCTCAGTGCTGGTCAAGCCTCACAAACACACTTTCTCAGAGGTTGTTCAGCAACCAGTCTGGGCCAGTAGGGAGGGTGTTTGAGAAGGCAAATTATCTTTAGCTGCCTGTAGGTTCTCTGGGCAAACAATGTCATGGCCCCACCTGGCCTGGAAGTGTGACCCCTCTAATGCAGCAGACCAAATTCACTGGCCCCAAACTGAATTTGTTATAGGTGATCTCCCTACTTCTCCCCTTTCTTGGAGAAGGGGACACCTGCAACCCTTCAGTCTGCTGACACTGCAGTCCACAGCCACTGCAGTCCACATAGTGATGTCTTGAGCTCCAGATCAGCTCTCCAGACAGTTTCTTCCTGTCCTCTAGCTATTTTTTCTGGGAGAGAATGGATTCCTCCATCTCTTGAATTCCTCATCCTCCTGGAAGTTCTATAGTATTCTCTTAGAAATATTTTTATTTCTGTAAGGTTAGTAGTGACATCACCATTTTCCATTCTGATTTTAGTTATTTGTTTCTTTTCTATTTTTTCTTTGTCAGTCTAGCTAAGGGATTGCTGATTTTCTTCAAAGAACCAACTTTTCATTTTGTTTGTTACCTCAATTAGTTTCTATTCTCTATTTCATTTATCTCCACTCTAATCCTAATCATTTCCTTCCTTCTTCTGACTTTGGATTTAATTTGCTCTTCTGTTCCTAGTTCCTCAGGAAGTAAAGTTAGGTTATTAATCTGAGTTCTTTCTTCTTTTTTAGTATAGATGTTCATATCTCTAAATTTCTCTTTGATCACTGTTTTCACTACGTCTCATAGGTTTGGGTGTGTTTGAGTCTTCATTTTTATTTAGCTCTAAGTATTTTCTAATTTCCCTTGTAATTTATTTTTATCCCATTTGTTGCTTAAGAGTCTGCTGTTTAATTTCCACATATTTGTGAATTTTCCTGTTTTTCCATCTGTTATCAATTTCTAGCTTCATTCCATTTCAGTCAGAGCAATGGCTTTGTATGATTTAAAGTTTTTTAAAATGTATTGAGACTTCTCTTTTATCCCAACATATGATCTGTCCTGGAGAATGATTCAAGTGCATTTGAAAAGAATGTTTCTTCTGCTGTTGTTGGATGGAGCATTCCACATATACTCTTACATATAGTTGAATTATAGTGTTGTTTGGGTCTTCTATTTCTTTGTCAATCTTTTATCTAGACATTCAATCCAGTACTTAAAATTGTGTAATGGAATCTCCAAATATTATTTCAGAGCTATTTCTCCCTTCAATTTGATCAATGTTTGCTTCATATATTTGGGGCCTTTTTATTAGGTGCATGCATGTTAATAATTGTTAAATCTTCTTGTTAAACTGACCCTTTTAAAAAACTATATGATGCAATCCCATTGGTAACCACAAAGAGAATATCTAAAAATCTTCACAAAAGGAATTGAGAAGTCCTTTTGGTCATATAAAGGTCGTATAAACAAAAAGGAAGACAATAATGGAGAAAAGGAGGGACAAAAAATTATGATGCATATAAAACAATTAGCAAAATGGTAGAAATAAGTCTTGTTTTAATTACCTTAAATGTAAATGGACTCAACTCTGTTTTAGTGTTCTAGGCTTCTATGACAAATACCACACAACGAGATGGCTTAAATGATGTGAATTTATTGTTTCACGGTTTCAGAGGATAGAAGACTTGATTTTTCCTGGTTTCCATAGGTTCCTGGAGCTGGCTTGCCACAATCCTTGGGGTTTCTTGACCTGTATCCCAGGCTCACTTCACATGGCAATGTCCTATCCTTTCTCCTCTGAGTTCTTGCTAACTTCTTACTTCTCTCCATGGCATTCTTCATTTGAAACCTCCAGTAATCTGAGTTAAGACCCACCCTCATTTATGTGGCCTTTCCTTAGCAAAACACAATATCTTCATAAGATATCATTTGCAAGGATTTCACACCCACTGGGATACAGATTAAGATTAAGAATATGTCTAAATTGTGGTAGCTAATCCAACCAACCACACTCTCCAATCAAAAGGCAGAGATTGGCAGAATGGATAAAAGAACATGCTCCCATAAAAGCAGCTCCTCATCTGTTAAAACTTTTATCATCAGATTGCAACAATCCAGGCACATCTTTAGGCTTAACTTCTAATTCCAGTTCTCTCGAAATTTCTACCAAATCTGCAGTTATTTCCTCCACTGAAGCCTTGAAGACCCCAAAATCATTCATGAGGGCTGGAATCAACTTCTTCCAAACTCCTGTTAATATTTACATTTTTACATCCTCCCATGAATCACAAATGTTCTTAATGGAATCTAAAGTGGTGAATCCTTTCCAGAAGGTTTTCAACTTACTTTGCCCAGGTCCATCAGAGGAATCATTGTCTATGGCAGCAATAGCCCTATGAAATGCATTTCTTAAATAATAAGACTTGAAAGTCAAAATTACTCTTTAACCCATGGGCTTCAGAATTAATGTGTTAGCAGGCATGGAAAAAAAACATTAATCTTATTGTACAACTTCATCAAAGCTCTTGAATGGCCAGGATCATTGTCAATGAGCAGTAATACAGTATAAGAGGATCCCGGAAATGGACCTTCTTAGCTTATGTGGATACAGCTTAAACCATGATTGGCACTGGAGCCTCTGGAACCCAAGGACAATCCTGCCAGGCAGTAGCTCCAAGCCTCTGGGTTTGGAGCTGCCCAAAATGCCCAGTTGTCTCATCCTGGATGAATGGCTAAAGGTCAGTATTGAAGGATAAGGCTTATCTTTGTTCCAGTGATAAATAATTTACTGTGTGTCCACCACCATCTAGACACTTTACAGATATTTTGTCATTTAATCTTCATGACAAAACTTTGAATTTGATAATAACATTATCACCATTTTATCAAAAAGAATGTAGATTAAATCCTTCTATTATAGTCACACAGTCACTTCTTGGAGGGGCAGAAATGCAATCCACACCTGAGACCCCAGATCTCATGATCTTCCCCAGCAAGACCTGAGAGGGTATAGAGGATAGCTTTGGAGATGCCACAGGAACTTTGGGGCATAGGGCCTGATGATGCAGGTGGAGCAGGAAAAGGAGGTTTCAGGTGATCCAGGTCCCCTTATCCATAAAGAGGTCTGCCTGGCTTCTCTATAGACCCTGGGCTTACCCAGGTGACTGGTAATGAGAGTCTTGCAAGACCAGGGCTGCCTAGAAGCAAAAGGCCACAGCACCCCACCTAGCTCATCAAGCTGAAGGAGGTCCCCACAACACCTCCTTGGCCATCTAACTCTTGGCACTTCTCTGACAATGAAGATTCTTTTTTTCCATTTTATTGACTATGAATATATTCCACAATAAATAATGTATTCTTATAAGTTCTTTAGCTTTCTTTGAATAGATCAGGATATTTGTTTTTGTAAGCCTTTTAAAAAAAAACTCTCAAAATTGCATGTGAGAATCATACTTTTTGACAAATGCCACTACAAATGGCAAAGAAAAGGTAATCTCTGGCAATGTCATGTGGCTTCCTTTTGGACACTTTTGGCAGAATAACGGAAATATGGGACAGAATCTCTTTACTTTAAATGCTTCTACATGACTTACCTAATTAGAGAGGACATTCGTGTTAAAGGTATATAAATACATGTTAGTTTGTATCCAGATTAATAAGGATGTGCGTTTTGGATCATATGATTTATAAGGTTATGGATTTCATAGAAAGAGAGAAAACCATCAAAGTCTTGAGTTCCTGAGTGTGGTAATCATACTCCCAGCAAAAACATCAATACATTAGCTTTAACATATATTTGGATGGTGGAGGAACACATATCCTTAATTTGGTAAGTTAGTTACAAACCTGAAAGTAATTGTTTAATCTAACTGCAGAGAAGTTCAGGTTATTGTGCATATGGAATTTCTCTGGGTTTATATTCCTTAAGTAATGGTAAAGGGGATACCTGTTTCATCTTATTATCATGGGGTTTTATTTTTCTGAAATTAATTAGTGAGGTAGAAAGGCAATAAAGAAATACATGAATAAACTGATAAAAGCACACTGACAAATTAAATGAGTGGCCTGAAGGAACAGTAGAGTCATAATTAAGCCAATGGGAGAGGAGAAAGAGAAGGCTAATTTAGGGTAAAATTCAGAGAAGGGATCTCTGAAGAATTGTCATTAATATGAGAATATAGGAAAAGTAGTGTGGGGTAAAAATGTGTGTGTAGAAATTGGAGTAGGAATGAAAGTTGACAATAGTGCTCAGTGTACAGATAACATCAATCCTCTTTTGTGTTTGTGAGGTCCTGAGAGGGTGTGTCAAAGATTAATCTCTGGGTTTTTGAGGACCTACTAGCTACTATTGGAGACTTCAGGAAGAATGTTGTTTACTTGTGGGGTGAAAATAAATTGCTTCAGTTTGAGATATATTTCAGTTTAGAGGTCTGTAACACACACAAACAGAGTTTAAAGCTTAGAAATAAAATCCAAGAAATAGTTTTGAACACAGCACAGAAAGAGGTCTGGCAAAAATGGAAGCAACTAAAGAAATGCATGAGACTTCCAAGCTATTATGTAACATTTAGTTTTGAGATGCTTCAATAGTATTGCTTTAGAATTTCTCGATGAGGACATTGGGAAGGAGTGACTAGAGTAGTGTGAAGACAGCCAAGAGCCTCAGATATATATATATATATATATATATATATACATAAATTCTGAGAAAAACAATGTTCCCCCAAAGAAGTCATGGTCCAATTCTAATTTCATTCCAAGTAAAAGGTAGATACACTCATTGGATTTAATTTTGAAAAGCTCACTGGTAATCTTAATGGTATTTATTTATGGTGAAATCATAAGTTATCTTAGAAATTCACAGGGTGAGGGGATGTAAGAAAACGGGAACTAGATGTAGATGGCTCTATAAATTTCATTGTAAAGACTATAAAAATGGGGCAGGAGCCGGGAAAACATAGTTTCGGAGGTGGTTTTGGTTTTAGGATAGAAGATAGTGTGTTTAAATCAAGAAAGGATGGATGGAAAATATATGGAGAGGTTTCTGGTAAAGGGGATTTAGTGTGTATTCCATAATTCAACTTTACCGAGAAAGCAGAAAAGAAAGGGATCCATTTAGAGAAATTGGATGGCCAGGAGTAGAGATGATTCTTAATTTTAATTTTACTTTTCACAGAAGAGGAGGAGTAAATGAAGGTTATGACTATAGAAGTATTTGTAAGTTTCATAACAATGAGTTGAGGTAGTTTACCAAATTAATTAATTCCTCTCTGTAGTAGGAGGCAGCATCACCTGTTAAAAATGAAGGGAGGCAGTGCCGACCTCAGCCTGGAGCGAGCGCCGCTGGCGAGGGGGGAGGGGAACGGAGGTTATGAGCGACCGAGGCGACCGCGCTCACTGCCCCTCCCTCAGGTACGCGCCCCCGCCCCCGCCCCCGGGCTGAGGCGGCAGTGCTGGCGGCTGAGGCCGCGTGGGGCGGGGGCGGGGTGGGAGGGGGTGGTTGGGGGATGGGCCGCGTGCGTAAGCCGCAGGGGCGGAAGTCAGCGCTTTGACTGCACGGACGGCTCTGGCAGACACGCCTCCTGCTCGGCTCCTCCCGGCTGCTTCTACCAGGATCTCTGTACGCCTTAGAAGTACTTGCAGAAGCCTGATGAAGATGGGCAGAAGCCTCTGTCTTACAGCTGCATATGTAGTCACTGTTGAAGTGAAGCAAATGCTTACCTAATTTGACAGTCTTGGTGTGTTTAATTTTTTCTGAGTTTGCAAATAAGCATATTAAGTCTACTGATAGAGACTTCAGGCAGTGAACAGTTGTGTGAGATTCCTGATCCGGGAGGCAAACCCTAAGATGCAGAGGTCAGAAAACAGACAGAATAAAAACAAAAGTTGTCTAAAATGACTCACTTTGCTTTGGAGAACATTAATGCGATTGGCTAAGACCTGAAGCATCTCTTCCAGCGCCAATTCAGGAGGTCATCAGTGTCTCCACATGATGTGCAGCAAATTCAGGCAGAACCAGAACCTGAAATGGATCTGGAGAGCCAGAACACATGTGCTGAGATTGACGGTGTCTCCACCCACCCTACAGCTTTGAATTGAGTCTTGCAGCAGACCCCAGTGCCACCCAACATGAAGAGAGGGACTAGCTTGCATAGTAGGTGGGGCAAGCCAGAGGCCCTGAAGAGAAGCCCTGAAATTAACAGGAGCTCTGGCCAGGAGATGGAAGCTGTGATGTAATCAGGCTGGCCCAGGTTTTCTTTCAGCACAGATGCTCCTACCAGCTCAACTGTGATGGAAATAGCTTGCACTGCTGCTGCATGTCTACCAGGAGAGGAGGGAACTGCTGAGTGGTTGAGCAGTTGGAAGTAAGCACCCTTGCCCAGACTTCCAGTGCAGTGGCCTCTAACGCCAATGGCAATATCCACACGGATTCCGTGGATGCGACGCCAGTCCCTCAGTGCACAAAGGCTTCTATTGCTCACCTGCAGCAGAAGATCCTGAAGCTCTCAGAATAGATCAAGATTGTGCAAACAGCCTGTGATGACAACATTGCCGAGTACTTGAAGCTTGCCAACAGTTCAGACAAGCAGTAGGCAGCCCACATCAAGCAGGTCTTTGAGAAGAAGAACCAGAAATCCTCCCAAATCCTCCTCCAGCTACCAATGAAGCTTGAATACTACCACCAGAAGCTCCAGGAGGTAGAACAGAATAGGATTCTGAGCCAGTCACAGGATGTCTTCAGGGATGTGCAGCAAGGTCTGAAAGATGTGTGAGCAAAGGTGACTGGCTTCAGTGAGGGTGTGGTGGACAGTGTCAAGGGTTTCTCACAGCCCATTCAGCAGCAGGGACTGTGATCTCAAAGCCCAGAGAGATTGCCTTATTGATTCAGAATAAGTTTGGCAGTGCAGACATCTCTAATCTGAAGGACTCTTTAGAGGAAGGGCAAGTGGAGGATGGGGGAAGACTTTGTGGGTGATTTAAAACTTTCAATAGAGCCCAAAATATGGTAGTGAGGAAGATTGTTCTAGTGCCACCTCAGGCTCAGTGGGAGCCAACAGCACCACTGGGGCCATTGCTGTGGGAACATCCAGTTCCAAAACAAACACCCTAGACATGCAGCGCTCAGGGTTTGATGCACTTCACATGAGATCCAAGAGATCCAGGAAACCCAGACCAGACTAGAGAAATCCTATGAGACACTCAAGGAACAATATCAGAGGGACTATTCCTTAATTTTGCAGACATTACAGGAGGAGCAATATAGGTGTGAACAATTAGAAGAACAGCTAAATGACTTAACAGAGCTCCACCAGAATGAAATCTTTTTTTTTTTTTTAAGATTTATTTATTTATTTATTTATCCCCCCCTTGCTGCTTGTGTTTGCTGTGTCCATTTGCTGTGTGTTTTTTCTGTGTCTGCTTATCTCCCCCTTGCTGTGAGGTCTTGCTGAATCAGCCCACCAAGCCGCACGGGCCGGCCTGCCCTCACAAGGAGGCCCTGGGAAGCGAACCCGGGGCCTCCCATATGGTAAACGGGAGCTCTATCAATTGAGCCACACCCGCTTCCCCAGAATGAAATCTTGAACTTGGAGCAAGAATTGGCCAGCAAGGAAGAGAAAATCACCTATCAGCCCTATGAATGGGCTGGGACACCCAGGAGGCCCTGGAGGTGTGCCAGACCCACATCTCCAAGATGGAGCTACAGCATTAACAGCAGCAGGTGGTGAAGCTGGAAGGGCTGGAGAAAGCCACTGCTCAGAACCTTCTGGGCAAACTCATCAACATCCTTCTGGCCATCATGGCAGTCCTTTTGGTCCTTGTCTCCACAGTGGTCAACTGCATAGTTCCCCTCATGAAGACTTGCAACAGGACGTTCAGCATTTTATTCCTCATGGTTTTCATTGCCTTTCTCTGGGAGCACTGGAATGCCCTCTTTAGCTATGTGGAATGTTTCTTTTCATCCCCCAGATGATGCTGGCACAAGAAGGCAGCAGCTCCCCAACCCTCTGGTGAGTGTATGCAGTGAAGAATTAGACAACAATTTACCTCCTCTGAAGTTTTCTACAACAAAAGAATTGAGTGAATCTGTTTACATTTAGATTTTTTTTTTCTTCAAAGGACACAATTGCAATAGTATATTTTAGATTTTACCCAATAAGTTTCTTGGTCAAAAGTCTTGGATCATTTGTATGTGGCATGATTTTCCTTGGAATGCAAATCTTAAAACAGTCCTTTAATATGAACCAACAGTCTGGAACACACTGAAGTGTATTCTACATTGTGGCTTGAATGACTGCACTAAATCCACTGAAAAGATGGGAAAACCTGATTAGGTCAAAGTAGTTCAACCTAGCCCTCTGCCTTGTCTGGACTCATCACCTTTTCCCCTCCCAGACTAACTTTACTGTGAAATCCTACCACATTCCATGTCTGAATTTTTTGGTTCAGGTGGATTTTCCTTGTCCATGGAAGAACACATGGATCTCCCAGACTTTCTCACCCAAGTTGGCCACTCATGCTAACCCTGGAGGTATGATCACTTTTGAACCTGATCCCTTAACCTCTGCTACAATACAGAAGTAAGAGAATCATGCCACACAGGATCACTGCACAGCCCTACTACAGTATTTTGAAGCAGCCCTTTAAATACCTAATTTTAAGAAAAATTCTTTGGCCACATTTTAAATATTTTTTTATATGTGTATAATCACCAATTTAAAAACAAAAAATCTGAACAGCATACTTGAAGAATGTAATACTCAAACTCTCAGTGCGTCCTTATGGTTTATAATAGGATTTTAAAACTATTATTATTATTAATTATTATTGGATTTATTGGACAGGGTTGGGAGGGTGTTTTAGTTTTCTTTTGAAATAAAGAAGTGATGTTTTTAAATGGAAAAAAAGTGAAGGGATAGGGGAGAAAAGAGATTCAAAAGGCATGGGGGTTTGGCATATATATGGAACATGGAAGAATGGTTTAGTTACCAGGGCACAGTATCATTTCCAGTGCATGCAAAAGCCATTGGGTATTTGTGACTGTATTTAGACCAGGACCAATATCCTAGTCATGTGCTATGTCAAATGAAGCCATGGAATAGGCAGGTATTTAGAGTCACTGGGGTTTGGGAGCTTGATCAGCAGATGTGGTGAAAGGGTCAAAACATGATTACTTTGGTCTTAGAAAATATATGTTGAAATGAATAACTTGGGACTAAACTGGGCAGTAAAAATGAGTTAGTGGAGACTGATGTTTACAAAGTGGGGTCAATACACTAGAGTTTCCTGTGTGGGAGGTGGGAGAAGAACCTGGACATATATATGGAGCAATTTTTCAATGAGCTGCAAGAAAAAGAGTTTGTGGTAATGCGTGGGGGGCTCTAATCATTGATATGAAAGGTAACATATCCAGACACAACATAGGTGTTTTTTTTTGTACCCCTCACAATGAGCATATTTAGGAATTTGAGTTTGGAGGACAAGCAGAGAGGGAAGTTCAAATTCTAGCTATAACGTTTCTAGCTATAGAAATTTGTCTTGTTACTAAAGCTTTCTGAATTTCCTTTCACCTGTCATGTTAAATGGATAAATGAAGCATAAATAACAATGTGATAGTGAGGAATAAATAAGCAAATATATGTAAACTACCAAGCACAGAGCTAGAAGGTCCAATAGTTATTATTGTAGTCCTTAGTACCAGTTCCTCAGGGGAAGGTGCTTGCTGGAAATTCCAGCAAGAGTCAAAGTTGATGTTTAGGAAGACATTCTTCTGACTGCTGAAATCCTCATTCTTGCTCTTAAGACCACCAAATGATTGGGTGAGATCACCACATTTCAGAGAGCAATTTTTGATGAGAGTTGCAATGAACTGTTTGTGGGCACAAATCCCATTTACAAAATTCTTTCACAATAACAAGTGGGCTACCGTTTGATCAAACAACCAGACTTTATAATGTAGCCAAATTGGCACATGAAATTAATTGTCATCATTCACCCCTTGTCAATTTGGCACCCATATACATCTCCTTAAAGCAAACATTCTCCAAATAAATAAAATAATATAGTCATATTTCCACTAAACATGATACATCTGTCCTGCATACAACTGAAAACACACTAATTCTTTCCCCAGAGGTGGATGCAAATCCTTGAATGATGTTCACTCTTATCCTAGATATCCTGTATCTTAAGTACCATGACAAAGTTCATACAACTTATATGATAAGGGGATAAGAGAAGAAAGAAAAAAGATATGATGGATAGATAGTCAGATACACAAAAACAAATTTATAATAAAACAAGGAAGAATTACTCATCACTATTAGAGTCCTCATTTCTGCAACTGGTCATATGGTCATAGCTTACATTTATAAGTATCTTCTTCCAGTACCCACTCTATCCTCAGCACGCACCTTAGGTGGTCATGGTTCTTTGCGTAGTGGGGAGACAAAAACCTCCATTCCTCAATGGTCTGTGCCATAATAGTCTTGCCTGGATTGGGCTATGGCATTTTTTTAATTTACTTTTTTTTTCAGTATTTTTTTTTCTTATGTTTTTTTATAATATATATATTTTTATTTTTAAAATTTAGATTACATAAATGTTACACAAAAATACAGGGATTCCCGTATGCCCCACTCCCCACACCTCCCACAGCCTCCCACATAAACATCCTTCATTAGTGTGGCACATTCATTGCAATTGATAAATGCATCCTGGGGCTTTGCCACTGAGCATGGACCATAGTTAATGTTGTAGTCTACACTCTCTCCCATACAGTTCTGCATGTTATGTGATGATATAAATTAGTTTACTTTTAAGCACAAGACATGGTAATAGTAAGAGACACCCTAAGGGATCACCTGAATCTCCAGAAATAGTCTTCGTTACTTCTATTGTATAGTAGCAGTCTAGTTTCCCCTTGGAATTCAGGATCAATCACCACAGCCAAGACAGCAATTCCCTGCTTTGCCTATTGATTCAGAGGCATGAGGAACCCAAAGCGACCATGAGGCAGTCTTAACTTCCAGTTAAACAGATTCATTATTGTGTATCCTGGTGGAAGTGCTCCTCTCTTTGTAACCAAAACCTCTAGCCCAGCAGAGCATATGATCATAGGGACAGGGATCAAAATTTTTTCTAGTGGATCATTGGTGAGTGGTGCCACAACATTTCCACCCCTTGATTTCTGGGCCCATGAATCCTGAGCATGGGAGAAACAGCAACATAGATTGGATGCCAATTTAGAATTATATACAGCCTCCAAATCCAAGGAGGCCAAATACGTGTTGTGCCTCTTTTGGGTTGTAGGAGGGGCCAGATGGAACACCTTATCCTTCACTTTAGAAGGGATATCTCAACATGCCCCACACCACTTGATGACTGACAATTTCACTGATTGGGAAGGCCCATGAATTTCTAAAAATTTATTTCCCACCCTTGGACACAAAAAATGTCATACAAATTAATCTAAAATAGTTTTGAATTCTTGCTCATTAGGTCCAATTAGCATAATATCAATGCATTGAACAAGTGTGATGTCTTGTGGAAGGGAATGCCAATTGAGGTCCCTGAGGACTAGATTATTTCATAGGGCTGGAGAGTTGATATACCCATAAGTTAGGATGGCAAAGATGTATTGCTGGCCTTGACAGCTGAAAACAAACTTTCTGGTGGTCATTAGCAGCAGGCATCAAGAAAATCAATACCTGCATACCAGTTACCAAAGGAGGTATTAATTTACTCAAGCAATGATACTACCTCTGTAATGGTGAGCTGCACTAAGAGTCATTACCTGGCTAAGTTTACAATAATCCTTCTTATCCTCCAAGATCTGTGTTTTCTGTGCAGGCCAAATAGGAGAGTTGAATGGGGATGTGGTGGGAATCACTTCCCCTACAACTTTCAAATCCTTGATGGTGGTACTAATCTCTGTAAGTCCCTCCAGGGATGCAGTATTGCTTTTGATCTACTATATTCTTACTTAAAAAAAAAAAAAAAGATTTATTTTATTTATCCCCCCCCCCCTCATTTTTTGTGATCGCTGTCTGCTCTCTGTATCCCTTCACTGTGTGCTCTCTATGTCTACTCATCGTCTCTTTAGGAGGTACTGGGAACCGAACCTGGGACCTCCCATGTGGGAGAGAGGTGCTCAATTAGTTGAGCCACTTTAACTCCCTGGTTTGTTGCATCTCATTTTCTTTCCTCTTTGTGTCTCGTTATTGACTCATCTTGTTGTGCCACCTTGCCATGCCTGCCCATCATACCAGCATGCTTTCTCCTGCACCAGCTCACCTTCTCCAGGAGGCACTGGGAACCAAAACCAGGACCTTCCATGTGGTAGGTGGGAACTCATCACTTGAGCCACATCTGCTTCCTTATATTCTTACTTAAAGGTAGTTTTGTTGGCTTGCAGTTGGCCTTCCATATTACAACCCTCACTCCATGTCAGGGAACCATTGTGGGGTTTCTGTCTGCTGTTGAATATGTCAAATCTGATTATGCATTCTGGAACAGGATGGATTAAGGGAACCACTGGAGACAGACCTGAGCCAAAACTCCATTGATCACCTGACCTCCATAAAGCCTTACCCTGACTGGTGGACAACAGTGATGAATTGTGTCTCCTGGAACTAGTGTCAGTTCAGAGCTAGTTTAAAGGACTAAATAATTTTAGATTTCTTTATTAAGAAAAAGCAGTTCCCTACCCTCCATCCTATATCCTTCTCCCACAAGACACCGTTTTCAGAGTCTGGCATTTCTTTTTTTCTAGACTCAGTCACTCTATTTCAGCTCCATCTGTTTCTGGCCTGCTCTTGCCTAAGCCCTGGGATCTCTACTTTAGTTTCCTGTTTGTAGCGGTGATGAGATCATTAACTTTAGTACTTTAGGGTCAAATACTTTTTTACTTTATTTTGTACATTTAATTGAAAATATAAACGATTAAAAACTAAAAGGTAAATGCAGATGAATAAATATATACATTTCTCAATTAAATGTACTGGATATATATAAAAAATTTTTTGGAATCAAACAATATGTTACACAATATATTTGGCTCATAGTAATGCATTCATACAGTATTTATCCTTTTGTGTCTGGCTTGCTTCACTCAGCATAATGTCCTCCAGGTTCATCCATGTTCTCATATGCTTTACAACTTCATTTCTTACAGCTGCATAATATTCCATGGTGTGAATAGACCACAGTTTGCTTATCCATTCATCTGTTGATGGACACCTGGGTTGTTTCCAACTTTTGGCAATGGTGAATCATATTGCTATGAACATCAATGTGCAGATGTCTGTTTTTGTCACTGCTCTCAGTTCTTCTGGGTATATACCCAGTAGTGGTATTGCCAGGTCACATGGCAAGCCTATATTCAACTTCTTTAGGAACTGCCAAACAGTCCTCCACAGTGGCTGTGCCATTCTGCATTCCCACCAAGAGTCAATAAATGTTCCAATCTCTCCACATCCTCTCCAACACTTGTAGTTCTCTGACTTTTTAATACTGGCCATTCTGATAGGTGTGAAATGATATCTCATTGTAGTTTTGATTTGCATTTCCCTAATCATGAGTGATGTTGAGCATTTCTTCATGTTTTTTTTTTTTCCATTTGTACTTCTTCTTTGGAGAAATGTCTATTGAAGTCTTTTGTCCATTTTTTAATTGGGTCATTCTTCTTTTTATTGTTCAGTTGTAACATCTCTTTATATTTCCTGGATACTAAACCCTTATCAGATATGTGATTTCCCAAAACTTTTTCCCATTGAGTTGGCTGCCTTTTCACCCTTTTGAAAGAGTCCTGTGAGGTGCAAAAGTGTTTAATATTCAGGAGGTCCCATTTATCTATTTTTTCTTTTGTTCCATGTGCTTTGTGTGTAAGGTCCAAGAAACCACCACCTATGACAAGGTCTTGAAGATGTTTCCCTACATTTTCTTCTAGTAGTTTTTATGGTCCTGCCTTTTATATTTGGCTCTTTGATCCATTTTGAGTTGATTCTTGTATTGGGGGGTGAGATGAGTGTCCTCTTTCCTTCTTTTGGTTATAGATATCCAGTTCTCCCAACACGATTTGCTGAAGAGACTGTTTTTTCCCATTAGCATGGACTTGGTAGGTTTGTCAAAAACCAGTTGACTGTATAGGTGAGGGTTTATTTCTGGGTGCTCGATTCTATCCCACTGATCAATGTGTCTATCTTTATACCAGTGCCATGATGTTTTGACCATTGTAGCTTTGTAATATGTTTCAAGGTCAGGCAGTGAAATTCCTCCCAGGTTGCTCTTCTTTTTTAGAATGCTTTTTGGCTATT
>JAQZBX010038982.1:0-23205 GCA_029593785.1 Cabassous unicinctus
GTGTGTTTCAGATGTTGCTCCTGTAGCCTGTTTCCTAGAATGAGGAAGCTTGGAACAGAGAGATATTTGACCTGTATAACATGAATAAAAAAGAAATTCACTGTAAACCATCAAGATTTTTTTATTTATTTGTTTCTACAGCATAAAATATCATAGGCTGATGAAAAGAAGTAGATATACTGAACTCTGATCCTAGCAAAATGACAATATATAATATTATGAAGCATATAAGGAAAATTTTCTAAGATCACAGTACCATAAAACATATTCTCAAGCTGAAGTTCTATTAAATTAGAAATAAGTGATAAAATATAATTTAAGAAATACATGTGAAAACTAAAATGTGCTAACCAAATAACTCACATGTTCATTAATAAATCACAATGTAAATTACACTCTACTTAGAAATAAACAATGAAAATATTATATATTGAAAATTGCAGGAAATAGCCAAAGGTGTATTCAATTAAAAATACTGCAATAAGATAATTAATAAAATTGAAGAAGAGTGGAAAGCTATTTCTTATTTTATATCCCAATCCTATGCAATGTTGTCCATGTGACTTGAGAAACCTGGTCACTCTTTCTTTCAAATCCAATATCTCTGAGAACTTGTCTTCTAATAGTCTAGTTGAAAGCCAGAATATAGAAAAGGCTATTCCCTTTTAGACTCAAACAGGAAGTTACATATTATTTCTACCCATGGTTCATTTTTGACAATCATGTGTCCCTATTTAAATGATTGAGCTCTGGGAAATGTGGAGTACATGGACCTTTACCGAGCACTGGCAGTTTTTTACACATTAATATAAGCAGGGAAGAAACAGCAGATGCTGAGGTTCATTAGCCTGGGAAGCAGAAAGACAAAAATGGCAGAGGTTTTAGGATATTAACAAGAATTGTTGAACCATGCAATAATGGTGAAAAGACAAGGAAGTAAAGAGAGATGCGGTCTTATGGAAAGTGGAATGGTTTGGAGATATTAGTGAATAAAAGAAATCATTTATTGACAGTAAATCAGCAAACCAATAAACCAGTAGAAGATTAGGAGGTTGTTTCAAGAAGCTTGGATGTTTGGATATATTACTTCAGCAACAGGTCTAGAATATGTTTTTGTCTTAGACAGAAATCATGGTTTGGATTAGGAGGGCATAGTCAAAAGAACCAGTACTCACTTCTTTGCAATGTATCCTACTTGGAAGCAAATATTTAATGAGTAAAGAAATTTAAATTCAATAAATCAATATCATAGTATATCTTCAGTATTGCCTATACTGTTTGTTTTCTGGCATGGACCATAAAAACCAAAGACCTGACTGTCTGTTAATGAATTCACATGATCATTACAGCTATTATTTTGGTAGAATTTTTGCATTATTGCTTCTTTGATTTATACAACTTTTAAATTGTTTACAAGTTCTTAATTGGTTTATCAGTGTCTGCCATGGATATTTTGAACAGGATGTGTCAACTCTTATTACTATATACTTTATCTTCACATATAAATTCAAACAGTGAATATACTGAGGAACACTTTTCATAGCAATGTCACCAAAAGAAAACATCATTATAGTCCAAAGAAACCAAAGACACTTCTGAACCACTAAAACCCATAATGCGGTACAATTGAAAAAAGAAAAAAAACACCAGGCTCTCTTTTACCTAGGTGATGATTTCGTAGTTTTAGATCTAAAGGAAAAATTATTTAAAGAACTGCATTTTGATAAGGATTCAAAGAGTTTGGTTTAAAATTTTTTTGGCTGTTTGTTTTTATTTTTTTGTATCTTTGGCATTTGATTTATGAATGCATGACTATATGCTTTGGAATATTTGAAGGGGTTATGTACTTTCTTGACATTCTACTCTAATGAACTTTCTACTCAGTTGTCAGAGTCAATTGCTAAATAACATTTTTTCACTCCTTATAAATGCTAGTAATATCACTTTCTGTAAGAAAATGTCACTGGGTGATAAGTACATAAATCAGACTGGTCAAGAACATTTCATTATAGAAATTATTTAAATGACCTTAGACTGTGAAATGGACCATCCTATAATAAGTGGAGACAACTTAATTTTAACCAAAACAGACAGGATACTGAGGTTATTTATAAAAATTCTGGTTTTGATTTTACTTTATTTATTATTTTATATTATTTTATTTTGAACTGAGAGAAAAGAAGGTAGTGTTGGGGATTGAATCATGTCCTCCACAAGAGACATGTTCAGGTACTAACTCCCAGTCATGTTGGTGTGAACCATTCATAAACAGGACCTTTAAAGATGTTATTACTAGTTAAAAGCACAACTTTAAAAAAGGAAAAAAAATAAATTAAATGGGGACTCATTTGTAATGAGGCCAAATTGAATCAAGATGTGCTTTAATCCATATGACTAGAGTCCTTATAAGACAGAGGAAATTTGACAGTCCAGTCAAAACCAGTCTGATTTCCACTGAGAAATCAGAGGAGCAGACAACTGAGCAGGAGAAAGAGAAGTCATGTGATGGAGGCAGAGATGCAAGCCAAGGAGTCCTGACAATTGTGACAAGCCAGCACCAGAATGCTACAGACTCAGGAGAAAGCATGATTCATCAAGACCTTGATTTTAGACTTCTAGCCTCCAAAACCATGAGACAAATTCTTGTTCTTTAAGCCAATCCATTGTGTGGTATTTTTCATAGCAGCCTGGCAAACTAAGACAGGTGAGATGTTGAGATTCAGGAGAAAACACCTGTGGACACAACTCTAAGGTGTTGGGGAAGAAAGAGGCTAGGAAGTAAAACAAGGGGATATATGCATTTAAAACAATATTATAAATGATTTTTGTATAGGATTCAAAATATTTAAGATGTGGAAGGAAAAGTCTTGATTTGAGAGCAGACTAAACAAAAGTTTCAGCTGGTGATTAGTATCAGTAAAAGGTGGTGAGTTCCCTCCATCACAGGCATAATCTCATTAGTTCTGATAACAAAACCTAGTATTTCTGTGTTTAAGAGCATAAATGCTGGAGTTAGACTACCTCACTTAAAATTGGTTCTGTCCTTTAAGAAGTACATGACTTTGGACAATTTAGTTATACTTCTATGCTTCAATCTCCTCGTTTATAAAATGGGGATAATAGAATGTATATCAAAAGCTATCTGAAAATTAAACTTACTTTTACATATGGACATTACATCTATTATTTAGATATTTGTTATTACTATGACAACCTGATGAAACATATAGTAGTATTATCATTATTTTATAAATGAGGGAATCTTCAATGAGATTGCCTTTTAAATGAAACTCAAACTACTTACTGGGAGTAGGACTGGCAAAACCCTGCCTATGTTTTCAATCTATCTCTTCACTACCACCTCAGTTGTGCTTTTCTAACCACCATGCTTTTTTTTTTCCTCACACAGGCTAATATTTCTCTCACCCTACGTCTTTAGTCAGGAATGCTTTTTCCCCAGCTCATCTCACATTTATCATTCTCTTCCCCTGGACCTCTCTATTCAAAGTAGTGTCTATCCTTCTCCTCAGTGTAAAGTCCTTGCTCTTCAATACTACAACCAAAATTCTTCCCCATGAATGAAGGCCTTGTTTGCACCAGCAGCTTTTCTGGAAGTACCTCACGAGGAGAAGCAAGGCAGAAGTATGGTAATCCACAGACCAATGCTTTCATCAAGAAAGCTGTGAAATGTCAGAGAAAACAATGGTATCAGCATTTAAACTTTTTCAAAGCTGCCATGTGTTTCTATATTATTCATGGGTTTTTTCTATAGCTGTTAGTTGCAACTTAATGGGATTTTATATGTATCTTCTGTTCCTTCTCTCACGAATAAGACGCAACATATATAAAGTACATACTCAGTAGAAAGCAAATTTTTAATACTTCTAAGTGCAAAGCAAATAGAGACTGCTATTGTAAATGACTCTAACAGAAAAACAAAGGAATGATAACCAATGTTATACTATATTATAAGAATATACTTCAAATACGTCTATAAAAAAAAAACTTGACATCTTGAAAATAAAGTGCATTTTCCCAAATGTAACAAATTATTTTTATCCACATTTATCTACTGAAGCAAATGTATATCGTTTGATATACATTCTATTATCCCCATAATCTCCTTGAAACACTCCCCTATCCTTTCCAGCACTTTAATATTTTCTGATTATTAAGGATATCAGATTTGGAAACAAGACTTACCCTTGCTTTAGTTTCCTCGCTGCTAAAACAAATACAATAGGTTGCCTTAAATAAAAGGGATTTATTGTATCTCACTTTTGAGACTTGGAGAAGTAAAAAATCAAGATGTCAGCAAGTTAATGCTTTCTCCCTGAAGACTTTGGTGTACTGGGGTTCTCTTGGTTCTTGCTTTTCCCTCACATGACAATGTACATCTTCTTTCTCTTCCCAGTTCCATTGACTTCCAGTTCCTTTCCATGGCTTTCTCTCTGTGTCTGAATTTCATTCTGTTTATAGAGGATTTCAGTAATCTGGATTAAAGCCCAAACTGATCCAATTAGGTCGCACATTAACTGAAGTAATATCTTCAAGAGATCCTATTTACAATGCATTCACACACACCAGAATGGATTACAAGATTAGGAATGAATTTTTACCAGGGATACCCAATTTATTCGACCTTACCCTGATCTTATTCAAAGCCATTATTAGGGTCAATGTGGAGTAGGAAGCGTTAGAAAAATCAGGTAACTTTCATCAACCATTTTTGGAGGTAAAGGGAAATTATGTATGGTAAAAAATAGTTAGATTTATATTGTGGAGTTACATCACTAGTACATTCAATTTAGACGCATTTAATATCCTTGACACAATATATAGGGACTCACAAAAAATATGGCAAGGGGTAATACCTTGAAAGATGGAAAATAACCAATTAAATAGCTTGGGTCATTCTTGAGGTCAATCTATTTATTATGCTCATGTTATATATTTACAAAATATTAATGTAATACTTTAAATTTAACTTAAATTTATTATAAGATGAATAATGTCTAAAATGACTTAACTTCAACATTTTGAGTAAAATGACTTTTAGCTGATAACAATGAGTCTGCTTTTATGAAATTCTTAAGATTCAAGTGAAGATAAATATTTTAAAAATCTTAAATTAGATTATGCTTAAATCACATTTAGGTAAAGGAGTTTGTTAATTAAGATTTTCTTCCTCATAATTTTGTGACAACTCTGAAAAATATTTAATTCAGAAATTTTGTAAAATGAAGATTTTATTGAATTTCCATATGAAATAATTCCAGCAGCATCTTAAATTGACTCATCTTAAAATATCAACAAGAAACTTCATTTAAAGTTATTCCACTGCTACAGAACAACTATTCAGCAAAACCTGATTCACAAGTATATAAAGAAAAACTGTAGAGAATTGGAAGAGTTTCAAGTCTGGCACTTACCTGATTTTGACTTCTGAGATCGAAGTCTGAGGTGGGCACCACTGTGCTCCATATGATACCATGACAGCCATTGCGTCAATATTTTTAAGAATCCCTGGATCTATTAAAATGCATATTATCAAAATGCAATAATCTTTTCCATTTCTCTCTAGCTGAAACAAATAAAAAAATTCTGAATAAGTGTTTATACTTTGGTATATCACAGTTGTAAATCTATAAGATATCTACTGAAGAAATATATTAATAACCAGTTTGCCAACAAAATGAATTCAGGAAAAAAAGACCATGTAACTAGGAGAAAATTTTAGATATTAATATCATAAGACTTTTACTAGTTTTTGATATTTCAACTCTTCAGGAAAAAAATACTGACAGCAGTGCTAACAATCAGTGCTTTATTAATAGTTATTTTTATTCGTGGAGTTAATTACTCTGAGCAATAAATTATGTTACTCTGAATATAATGCAATAGACTTTTTAATGCAGGGTTTAAGCATAAAGAATAAGCTAGTCTATGCCTTGGACATAGAATGGTAGGAATGGTATAAACTGGAGATATTTTAAGGCTATTCTTGTTGATTCCACTTTAAGATCAGCCCATTACTTTCAGCACACATTTCAACATTCTACCATTGTCCTCAATTTTCTGGTCTTCATTTGTCACACTGACAGAAACCAGTTTAAAATTTAAATCCGTATCCCTCCTGAATCCCATAAAAGAGTTCGTAGACCAAAGTGTGTGCAATGACTGATGATGCTGCTGTCAGGTGCCAGCAGATACAGTGAAATTGCTCAACAAGTTTCTTAACAAGATAAACAATAAGGCAGATTATAGAAAAACAAATGGCTTATCATAAGGTTGCTTCCAAGGCATTCTTCATATTTGTTCCCTAAAGTCATTTTCACAAATAAAGTATTTCAAAAGAAGGAAGCATCCCAACAGTAGATTCATATTTAATTCTCTCTTAGCTCGTTCTGTTTATTATTTTGTAAAGAAAGGACATACATTGAAACGTATGGTAAAAGATACCCACACATACACTTTAATTTAAACAATTTTACTATCATAAAGATATAGATCAATAGGATTTGATTTTGTGCCAACTCTACTATGAGTTTTATTTATTATTATGACTTAGATCTCTTTGTTTACAGATTTCTAACATCAAAACTATTTACCATTAAAGTGTTTTCCTTTAAAAAGCATCTCTCAAAATCTGAGCCATGGAGGATTATTGTATATTCTTATTTAAGAAAAAGCCATAGTAAGATGTGTGTTTTTTAAGAGACTACTGAATATTTAAACCTACATTTAAAATCACAAATAGAATGTCATTAAAACACAGAGATATATTAATGATTTTATCCAAGTGCATGCATTTCTTATGTTCACCTACTTCCTCTTATGTCAGAATATATATGTATGCCCAGATTAAATCATATGCTGTTTGCATTTAACCTTGTCTAAGTAGTCTATAGTTTTAAAAAAATGAGGGCTATTGATTTGACCACTTTATTACCTTATTTGAAAAAGTAAACTTACTACACACCACTTTTTTATTTATCTGTGTTACATTTGTCTATTCAATAGGCTATAGATGGATTAGAGAGATAAAGGACTCACTTCTCTCTCAGAAAAATAGCTAAAGGGTAGGCAGAAATGGCCTGGAAAAAATGTTCTAAAGTTTAGGACACAAGAGGAAGGTTGGACACTTCCCAGAGTAGAGAAGGACAAAGTATGAAAGATCTCAATGGAAAGACCATGAGTAGAAGCTGCAGCTGCAGCTGCTGACACCCTTCCTCCACCCTACAAGCAGACAATTTTGAATTCTCCCACTTGGAGTCAGCAGCTATGGACAGAGGGGGCCGCAGGTATCCATCTTCCCAGGAAATGGGAGAGAGAGGGACACAGACTATGGCTGATTCAGCTTTGGGGCAACAGATTTGGTCTGCTGTGTCCCACAAGCACTTCCAGGCCAGGTGGGGCTGCGCCATTGTTTGCCTTGGGAGCCTGCATAGGACTAAAGAGATCCAAACCTCTCAAACACCCTCCTTACTGAGTAGAAGTGGTTGTTAAGGACCCACAAAAAGAGAGGGGTCTGCCAGCAAACTTTGGAGAACAACCTCTGAGATAGTTTGAATTGCAAAGCTCTGAATAGCCTCCAGGCAGGTTCCTTTATTATATTGATCCAGTTGGTGTTTCAATGACCACACTCCAACCAGGCTTTGAACTGAGAGGCCTGCCAAAGAGCACCATCTACTGTCAGACTAAGAAATAGCATGAGAGGAAACTGAAAGATAGTAAGAGAGGTTTTTTCCTGGTCTTTACAGCTTCCCTCCCCAAGGCCCTTGGAAGAGGGTCTGCAACTCATTACAGTGTCCATGGCCCAAATTTGGGCAACTAACAGGGACAATCTTAAAGATCTAGAATAGGCTGAACCAAGAATCAAAGAACAGCGGTAACACACAGTCCCTCACCAATAAATACCTATGCAAGGGAGGGAAATTGAGCATCAGAGTAAATTTACCCTCATAATCAGATACCTAGACATCAGCAAAAAATTACAATCTATACTTAAAAAATGGAAGAAATGACTCAAGCAAAGGAATACATCAAAACCCCAGATGAGACACAGAGTTTGAGACAACTAATCAATGAGGTTCATACAAATTTCCTAAATCAAATCAATGAGTTGAAAGACAGTATGGTTAAGAAGATAAAGGACATCAAGAAGACTGAGCAAGCACAAAGAAGATTTTGAAAACCTGAATAGAAAAATAACAGAGTTCAAGGGAATAAAAGACACAACAGGTGAGATAAAAAACACATTAGAAGCATCCAACAGTAGACTTGAAATGACAGAAGAAAAGACAAGTGATGTAGAAGACGTAATAGCTGAAATTGAAGACAGGGAAGAGAGAGTAAAGAAAGGAAAATATTGAGCAGGGGCTCAGGGAGTTGAATGACTACGTGAAGCACAATAATATACATGTCATGGAAGTTCCAGAAGTAGAAGAGAAGGAAAAAGGGTCAGAAAAAGTATTAGAGGAAATAATGGCTGAAAATTTCCCAACTCTCATGAAAGAAATGAACTAACATATTCAAGAAGCACAGCATAATCAAATCAGAATAAATCCGAATAGATCTATTCCAAGACATATACTACTCAGATATGATCAAAGATAAAGAGAAAATTCTGAGAGCAGCAAAGGAGAAGCAAACCATCATATACAAGAGACACCCAGTTAGACTTGTGTGTGGATTTCTTATCAGAAATCATGAAGGTGAGAAGGCAATGGTATTATACAATTAGGATACTAAAAGAGAAAAATTGCCAGCTGAGAATTCTTTATCCAGCAAACTTGTTATTCAAATATGAAAGTAAGTTTAAAATACTCACAAATAAACAGAAACTTAGAAAGTTTGTTAAAAATTATCTGCCTTTACAGGAAATATTAAAGGGAGACTTACAGCATGAAAGAAAAAGACAAGAAAGAGGCTTGGAAGAGAGTGTACAAGGCAAGAATAGCAGAAAGATAACCAAAAGAACAAAAAGACAGATAAATATAATATATTACACATGAAAACCAAATCATAAAATAATAGACTTAAATAATGCATTTATAGTAATATCATGGATAGTGAATGGATTAAACTCCCCAATCAAAAGAGATAGGCTAAGAAAATGGATTAAATAAATGAGCCATACATATGTTGCCTAAAAGAGACTAACCTTAGACTCAGGGATACAAACCAGCTGAAAGTATAAGGTCGGAAAAAAGATACTCCACACAAAAAGTAACCAAAAAAGAGCAGGTGTAGCCATAGTAATATCAAACAAAACAAACTTTAAATGCAAAAAAAGTTTTAAGAGATACAGAAGGTCATTATATACTAATAAAAGGGACAATCCACCAGGAAGAACTAACAGTCACAAATATCTATGCACCTAGCCAGTGTAACCCAAAATACATTAGGCAAACCCTGGTAAAACTGAAGGGAGAAATAGACATCTCTACAATAATCGTTGGAGACTTCAACACACCAGTGACATCATTAGCTAGAACAATTAGACAGAAGATCAACAAGGAACAGAGGACTTGAACAATATGATAAATAAGCTAGTCCTAACAGATATTTTCAAAATATTGCATCTCAAATCAGCAGGTTATACATTCTTCTCAAGTGTTCAAGCTTTCTCTAGGATAGACCACATTTTGAGTCACAAAGTATATATCAATATATATAAAAAAGATTGAAATTATACAAAGAACTTTCTCAGATCATAATGGAATGAAAATGGAAATCAGTAATAGATGGGAAAGGGGGAAGTTTGCAAATGTGTAGAGGCTAAACAACAATCAGTGGGCCAAGGAAAAATTGTAAGTGAAATTAGTAGATATATTGAGACGAATGAAAATGAGAGCACAGCTTATCAAAACTTATGGGATACAGTGAAGGCAGTACTGAGAGGGGACTTTATAGCCATAAAAGCCTATTATATAAAAGAAGAAAGTGAAAATCAAAGATCAAACTGAACAACTGGAGAAACTAGGAAAAGAACAGCAAAACATTCCCAAAGCAAGCAGAAGGAAAGAAATAATAAAGATTAGAGCAGAAATAAATGAAATTCAGAACAAAAAACAATGGAGAAAATCAACAAAACCAAAAGCTAGTTCTCTGAGAAGATCAGTAAAATTGGCAAGCCCTTAACTAGTCTAACAAAGGAAAAAAGAGATAAACTGCAAATAAATTTAATCATTGCAATGGCAGATACAGGCCATTTTATATCATTATATAACATGCAGAACTGTGTGTGAGAGAGTGTGGTGTACAATGTAAACTATGGTCCATGCTTAGTGGCAAAGCCCCAAGATGTGTATATCTATTGCAGGTGATGTGCCACACTAATGAAGGATGTTTATGTGGGAGGTTGTGGGCGGAGCAGAAGGTGGGGCATATGGGAATCCCTACAATTTTTGTGTAACATTTATGTACTCTAAGTATCTTTTAAAAAATAAAAAAATAAAATTATTATTAAAAAAAAAATTTAATCAGAAATGAAAGTGGGGAAGTTATGACTGTCCCCACAGAAATAAAAAGGATCGTAAGAGGATATTATGAGAACCTGTATGCCAGCAAACTATTAAACCTAGATGAAATGGATAAATTCCTAGAAACAAACAAACAACCTATATTAACTCTACAAGAAATACAAGAATCAACAAACCAATCACATTTAAAGAGATTAAATCAGTCATCAAAAATCTCCCAACAAAATAAAGTGCAGGACCAGATTACTTCACACATGAAGTCCACCAAGTATTTCAAGAAGAAATAACATGAATCCTGTTTAAACTCTTCCAAAAAAAATTGAATAGGAGGGAGAATTACCCAACAAATTTTATGAAGCCAACGTCACTCTAATAGCAAAGCCAGATAAAGACAATACAAGACACTACAGACCAATCTCTCTAATGAACATAGATGAAAAAATTCTAAACAAAATACTTGGAAATAGAATACAACAGCATATCAAAAAAAAAAGTATACACTATAACCAAGTGGGATTAATTACTGGTATGCATGGGTGGTTCAACATAAGAAAATCAATTAACATAATGCTCCTTTTTAACAAATTGAAGGGAAAAAAGCACATGATCATCTCAATTGATGTAGACAAGGCATTCAACAAAATCCAGCAACCTTTCTTGATAAAAACACTTCAAAAGATAGGAATAGGTAGAAAAATTCCTCAATAAAATGAAAAGCATATATGAAAACCCACAGTCAACATTGCACTTAATGGGGAAAGATTGAAAGCTTCCCCACTAAGATTGGGGAAGGATGCCCATTGTCACCGTTGTTATCCAATACTGTGCTAGAAGTTCTAGCTAGAGCGATTAGAGAAGAAAAAATAAAAGGCATCCAAATAGGAAAAGAGGAAGTAAAATTCTCACTATTCATGGATGACATAATCCTATATTTAGAAAATTCGGAAATGTCTATGACAAAGCTACTTGAGCTAATAGATGAGTTCAGCAAAGCAGCAGGATATAAGATCAACAGACAAAAATCAGAAATTTTTCTGTATGCTAGTATTGAATGATCTGAAGAGGAAATAGGCAAAAATTTACAATAGCAAAAAAAAGATTCAAATACCTAGGAATCATTTAACCAAAGAATCACAGGTCCTATATGTAGAAAACTACAAAAGAATGTTAAAAGAAATCAAAGAAGACCTTAACAAATGTGAAGACATTCGGTGTTAATGGATTGGAAAACTAAATATTGTGACGATGTCAATCCTACCCAAACTAATTTATAGATCCATTGCAATACCAATCAAAATTCCAACAGCCTACTTTACAGGAATAGAAAAGGTAATTACCAAATTTATTTGAAAGTGCACCTGAATAGCCAAAGGCATTCTAAAAAAGAAGAGCGATGTGGGAAGACTTTTACTGCCTGACCTTGAAGCATATTACAAAGCTACAGTGGTAAAAACAGCATTGTATTGGCATGAAGATAGACACATCCATCTGTGGAATAGAAAATTGAGAATCCATAAAGAAACCATCACCTCTATGGCCAACTGGTTTTGACAAACCTGCCAAGTCCATGTTACCAGTATAAAACAGTCTCTTCAACAAATGGTGCTGGGAGAACTGGATATCCATAAACAAAAGAATGAAAGAGGACCCACATCTCAAATTCAAAATGAATCAAAGACTTAAATATAGAAGCCAGGATCATAAAACTACTAGAAGAAAATGCAGGGAAACATCTTTATGACCTTGTATTAGGTTATGGTTTCTTGGACCTTACACCCAAAGCACGGGCAACAAAAGAAAAAAATAGATAAACGGGACCTTTTCAAAATTAAACACTTTTTCAAAGGACTTTATCAAAAGGGTGAAAAGGCAACCGACTTAATGGGAGAAAATATTTGGAAAACATATATCTGGTAAGAGTTTAATATCCAGGATATATAAAGAGATGTTACAACTCAACAATAAAAAGAAAAGCGAGCCAATAAAAAAATGGACAAAAGACTTGAATAGACGTTTGTCTAAAGAAGAAATACAAATGGCAAAAAAACACATTAAGAAATGTTCAAAATCACTAATGTAATGGTTAGGGAAATGCAAATCAAAACTACAATGAGATATCATTTCACATCTATTAGAATGGCCACTATTGAAAAGGCAGAAAATTGCAAGAGTTGGAGAGGGTATGGAGAGATAGGAACACTTATTCACTGTTGGTGGAAATGTAGAATGGTACAGCCACTGTGGGGGGCTGTTTGGCATTTCATAAAGAAGTTGAACATAGGTTTGCCATGTGACCTGGTAATACCACTACTAGGCATGTACCCAGAAGAACTGAAAGCAGTCACATGAACAGAAATTTCCACACCGATGTTCATAGTGTCATTACTCACTGTTGCAAAAAGATGGAAACATCCCAGGTATACATCAACTTATGAATGGATAAACTGGTGTATACACATGATGGAATATTATGCAGCTGTAAGAAGAACTAAATTCATGAAGCATATGACAACATGGATGAATCTGGAGGACGTTATGTTGAGTGGAACAAGCCAGACACAAAAGGACAAATACTGTATCATTGCACTATTATGAACTGATTATATTGTGTAAACTCATGGAGTTAATAACTAGAATATAGGTCACCAGAAAATAATATGAGATCATAGAATGGAACGCTGAGGGTTAATCTGTGTAGAATTGGAAAAAAGTTTTTTGATAATCTTTGGAAATGAACAGAAAAAGTGAAAGTACAACATAGTGTTTATAACTAGAAGCTCTAATATATGGGTATGACAGTGGTTGAAAGGGAAAATCTAAAGTTATATATGTTACTAGAAGGAAAGCTAAAAAAATTAATGTGGGACTGTATAGCATAATAAAACCTCATTTTAAATATGAATGTGGGTAATATTGCATATATAAGTCTGTTTATCTTTGAAATTGAACAAATGTATGTTAATGTTACAAGAGTTTAATATCAGGCAAAGAAACCCATTCTGCTAAGTGAAATAAGCATACCCAAAGTACTACATATTGTATGATTCGATTTTTATAAAATGTAAATATAAATCAATTTATAAAGATGGAATTAGATTAGTGGCTATGTAGGGTTCTGGAAGGTTAGAGGGATTAAGAGATAACTGCTAAGGGGTGTGGTTTCTCTTTTTGGAGTAATGAAATTGTTCTAAATGTTTTTGTGATGATGAATACATGACACTGTGATTATACTAAAAGCCATTGATTGTACACTTTGGATAGATTGTATGGTATGTGAACATAGCTCAATAAAAGTGCTTAAAAAATAAGGTATAAACACTGAACAAGAAATTCGGGACTTGCTTTCTTAGAGACTAGCATTAACTTCTGATATTACAGGGGGGAAGAGTTAAAGTACCAGGAGAGTTCTAATAATAGAATTAACATGAATAGAATTGCCTTAGTTCTTATAAGATAAATAAGAAAATTAGATTAGTTCAAAATTATGTATATTTTGCTTTCAAATTAAACAATATGTATAATGTGCCATCTTAGATAATTTGATAACTTTTGAAAAAGTTATAGTGCCAATAATTTACTCAGTAAGTAACATAAAATCATGCAAGGTTGTGCTGATATCATATTGAGACCCATTATTACAAAAAGGAAAAAAGATAATGATTGCCAAGAAGCTTTTGGGGGGAATAACATTTAAAAGGAACAATTGGTCACTAATTAATATAATAAGCACATTTTTCTATTCATCTGTAAAATACATAAAAATTTCACAGGAAAAGAGCCATGATTAGAAGTGCAATTATATTGATTTACTTAACATGAATATATAACTAATTCTATTAAGTCTATAATATCCCTAATGGAATGAAGTTGAAAGGATGGAATTTTGTTTTTAAGATAAAAACAGATACCTTCAGAGGCCAAATGACTGTGAAGTTTGGATGCTGCCTTTGACAGTTAACGTTCCTGAAAATAATGTCACAGCTAGAAATGTGTGAACACTTCATAAGAAAACCATGTCATACTTGTCTATGAGATTAAGTTATCACCAGAAAAATAGTTTCATTAAGTGAGTAAGACCAGGGATAAACTAGCTGTTAGTAACAGAAAGAACATAAGTATAATTGCATTTGCCATACTCATGATCAATTCCGTCCAGCGTTCTTGTGGTGGCACTCTACTGCTCCTTTCTACTCTCCATTCTGCCAACAATTCAAAACATAACATTTAACAAATGAGCTTTCTTTTATCACTTAATTTAACATTCTCTTTTTCACTTTAATTACTGTTAAAGGTATTCTCATTCTCTTCACCACTGAAGTGGTAGTGATTTTGACTTTTCATTATACCTACACTTCCAACTCAGGTGTCAGTTCATCCCTTGAAATGTCTCTTGATCTCAATCCCTCCTTTTTATTACTTTTATTGTTATCCTGGTTCATGAATGCATCATCTTATGCCCAACTTATTGCAATAGTCTCTGCTGTATTTTTCCAGTCTCCAGTCCATTCACATTATTATTTCCAACCAACTACTGCTCAAATAATCCTCATAAATTGCCACTGTGGACACACCCCAGTTACTGCAGATTAACCAAAGGATAAACAGCTTCAATATTAATGATTTCAGTTGAAACACCAGTCACTGTTGTGATTATCATGTAAAATAAGATAAAAAGGAAAATGTGCATTTTTTTTTGTCTTACAGATCTTGGTGGTCAGAATTAAAATTATCTTATACCCTTATTTCATGATAGAATAACATGGTGCTCCATACATGCTTATTTATATATTGCTTATTTTTAACACTAAACATAACTCCCATGAGCATCCAATGATTACTTCGGTCAAACAACATGTACTAAATTATTATACATGTTGGAAAGTTATAGGGTAGTGTATTAGTCAGCCAAAGGGGTGCTGATGCAAAGTACCAGAAATCTGTTGGTTTTTATAAAGGGTATCTATTTGAGTTAGAACCTTACATTCACAAGGCCCTAAAGAGTCCAACTCAAGGTACAATAAGAGGTACTTTCTCACCCAAAGTCATTGGCCAAGTGTTGAAGCAAGATGGTGGGTGATGTCTGCAAGGGTTCAACCTTCCTTCTTCCTCTTAAGGATCTATGGTTTCAGCTTCTTTCAATCTCAGCTGTAGGTTGGCATAAGGCTTGTCTCTCTCTCCCAGGGGCTGGTTTCTTTCTGGGCTCAGCTGCTCTGTTCTCTTCACAAGGTCAGCTGTAGACTATCAGGCTTATCTCTCTTCCCAGGGTGTCTGCCATGTCTATGGCGCTGTCTCTATTCCTCTGAGCTCTTCTCCTGTGTGTCTACTTCCTTGTGAGAGTCTGTTTTATCAGCCCACCAAGGGGATGGGCACTCAACACTGAGTCGCAATCTAATGATGTGGTTGAATCAAAGCCCTAATCTTAACATAATTTAATCAGACGTCTCATCAGAATCTAATATAATCAAAGGGTTTCCACACTCAGAGGAACAGACCCATTTACAAACATAATCTATATTTCTTTTTGGAATTCATAAATAGCATCAAACTACCACAGGTAGTTTGAAGTATAGTAGGAACAACTATAATCAAGGTAGCAGGAAATAATTGACATTAATTTTTGGACTACATCAGAGGAATTATTCACATCCAAATATAATTGCTTAATTGTACCCAAGGTTAAAGTTTCTGAATAAGGGTACTAAATGATTTGTTGGTCACGTGCTCCTTACATGTTCAGGGAAAGATGACTACAGCAGGCACTTTTGCCAACTCAAATCTTTCCCCAAACCTCGGACTTCTCCCTTTTCAAAATAGTGCCAATTTTATTCAATTATTAGAGGACCTTTGTATTTATCTAAACCAATAATGACAACTTAATTACCTTTAACATGATTGATATAGGTGTGGATATGGTAAGTGTGATAGATTGCAAAAATGACCAAATCACAGTATGCACAACTTTCAAAATCTTCCAACAAGAATTGTCTATTTCTGAATTCCTTGAATCTGGGCTTGATCATTGTAGTTGGTTAAGTTATGTACCACAGAATAAACATGTTCTTAATCTTGATCCTCATTCCTGTGAGAGTAAACACATTGTATATAGGAGCTCTTAAAGATGCTATTTTAGTTAAGTTGTGGCCCAAGTGAATAAAGTTGGTACTTAATCTATTATTACTAGAGTCCTTTATAAGCAAAATGAAATTTTGTCATAGAGGGAGAAAACCATGGGGAGGAGCCACAAGGAGGAGGTCAATGGGAACTTAGAAGAGAAAAGACAGCACATCACCATGTGATGTGAAAGCCAAGGGACTCCAATAATGGCTGGCCAGCCAGAATGCTACTAACCTCAGGAGGAAGCAAGCCTCCTAGCCTACAAAACTGTAAGCCAATAAATTCTTGTTGTTTAAGCCAACCCTTAGCAGCTGGGAAATTAAGACAGTCATGAAATTTGCTCTGGAAAATGGTACAGTAGTTTTCTGGATGCAAGCAGAGACAGAAAATATACCTGAGATTGGAGTTTGCCAACTTTTGCTATCCTTCAGAACCCTGTGACCACCCCCAGGTGAAAAGCTGGAATAACTTTCTATAGATGAGGGGCTTAGTTACTTCCATCAGCCTTTCTGAGAGCTAGCCAACCACCATACATATGCATGTTACCATAGATCTCCAGCTTACTAGAGATACGTGAGTACACCCAACTGAAACCAAGCAGATTAGAAAGAAATTATCCAAATTTAGCCCAGACCAAGTCACTAACCCACAGATTTGAGAGCAAATCTGGTTGGTACTCTAACCTACAAAGTTTTAGAGTATTTTGCTCTTAAATGCAACAAAGGATAAAATTGACATATTGTACAATCTATGTAATAAGATGAAATAAAGTAAATACTGAATGGAGGCTACAATTTTTTTTTTCCTCACTTCTTTTTGCCTTTGGATGCAGCTGTATGAGGAGATAATGCCTGAATTACAGATGCTAGAAAGCAAGAGCAGTTGATAATTTTGAAATAGAATAGAAAAATGAAATAAATGTAGGTTCTTGATGACATATTGTATATCAATGACTTAACTGACTCTCAAACCTCCTTACCTCCATACTAAAATTTTTATGTTAAAATAAATAAGTCCCCCATTGTTTAGTTTACTGTTGTTTGGCATTCTCCACTTGCAACAGAAGACATGGTAACTGACATCATGGTGTACCTCAAATAGCTTTTGTTTTCCTGAGGGCACACACTAACCTGGAGAGACAGTTTGAATTTAAGAACCCATGCTTGGCTTTTGGCAGATGGCCTCTACATAGGGAAAACAAATTATCAGAAATTTTCCTAGTTTATTAGGGCTCAAGTGAAAATAGAGACATGAGAGCTTCAGACACATAGCTGATGTTCATACAAGATATTTGGCAAAAATATGGAAATGTATGAAGCTGAAAGCTAAAAGTTAAGCCAAAAACCTTTTAAAAATGCAATGAAAATTCTCAGACTCTATTTGTTGGGGTAAAACAAAACTAAATAAAAACACGAGGCTGGCTGCTGCCACGGGAACTGGAATGAATCAAAGGTAGATTGAATTTTACCAAAACTACAACTGGTCTTGAATGATTCAGTCCATGATTCAGTTAAGATCATCATCCCTTCACTCTTTTATCTTAGCAGAGCAATTGGTGGACTCTCTGATGGAAGATAAAATCACCATAAATCTCTGTATTTTTTAAAACATAATATCTAACATTCATTCCAAAATTACCCAGCATGAAAAGAGACAGGTCAGTATGACCAATAATCAAAAGAAACCAAAATCACACAAGACAATCAGACTCCCAGGTGTTTGAGATAATGGAGTTAGCAGACAAGAACATTAAAATCACTAACATTAATAGTTCCAATTAAATACAGTATACTGGCAAATTCAAGAAGTACAGTTAACTCTAAGGGGGGTAAATGTACACAAACTCCCACAAACACACACACTGAGACCTTTCGTAGGCAAATTATCAAATGTCAAGACAAAACGTGCACTTTAAAAACAGAGAATAGCTACCATCAAAATGCAACAATAAGACTGATGGTTCACATCTGAACAGAAAAGATGGAATCGAAAACATGATGGTTATTGCTAAACTATAATTCCATAACTGGCATAAAAGATGTTTAAAAAACACATGTGAATTAATAAAATTAATTAATTTAAAAACTTGAGGCTTGTATTATAAAGAGTGGTGGAGGGAGTTTTTCAGAAAGAGGGAAACAAATGCCAGACAGAAACAAATTAATGAAGGAAAGAATAAATAGCATCAGAAAAAGTTTTTAAAAATGGATATATATAGATGAATTTTGAATGATTGAATTATGCCATTGAATGATTTGAATGATTGAATTAACAGTTTAAAATAAATAATGAATTTTATTGAAAATATAACACAAAAGTTTGGATGCTATATCTTAAACAATACTGTTATGGCAAATACCATACAATGGGTTGGCTTATATAACAGGAATAAATTATTTCATTAATTTTAGGCTAGAAGTACAAAACCAAGCTTTTGACAGGCCATGCTTTCTCCGAGTCTGCAGCATTCTAGAGCTGGTTTGCCACAATTCTTGCAGTTCCTTAGCTTGCATCTCTGCCTCTGTTACATGGTGACCCGTCTCATCCACTGGCTTCTTCTGACTGCTGGCTTCTATTGGTTTCATAGTCATTGGATTAAAGCTCACTGTCTTTCAGTTTGGGCACACCTTAACTGTTAATAGCATTTTAAAAGGTTCTATTTACAAATGGGTTTACACCCAGAAGAACATGGATTAAGACTTGTCAGTGTCTTTTCTGGGGGACATGACTCAATACTTAATATGTAGGATAAGGAAACAGGAGTTAAAATTTTCTTTGATTCTAAAATGAAACCTAACTTCTTATTTCCGCTACAGACAAACTATTTCATTGACTCCTGTTTCCTTTCCTAAGACACTGTTTTTTATCTTTTATGGTGTTCATCTGCAGTTCATTTTATTCCTTTCACTATACTTCTAACTTTTTCAAACAACTTGATATTCATAATATTGCCATGAAGCCAGGAAGATGAGAAGGTGAAAATCAGAAATAATAAGTAAATTGCTCAAGGTTACATATCTGATGAGCCAAAAGATCAGGATTTAAATGCATTTCTTCTGAATCCAAGATCAATGTTGTTTGTTGCAATTTGGTTTTATGTATTCCAAGGTTTACTGACATCAATATTCTTCTCAGATTTTCTGAAATCTTAGTCTTGTTGTTAAGCAGATTTTGATGGACTTGAAATGAAGGAATTACAAATCATCAGTGTCAAACTTTCCTAAATCCAGGGGCATGTTTATTTAAATGTTATTCCCAATTTCATAACTGATGCATTTGCAATTTATACATTGATTCATGTAGTTTGATGACAGTTAACGTATTTGGTATTTGTTCTCTCCAATTACTTTAGATTGAGAGAGGCAATTTTGCCCTGCCATCTTAATATAAGTATGCCATTTGGTAAACATTTCTTGAAAGTAAAGCTTGAATTTATGCAATACAATGAATTACTAGGCAATAGTATTGCTAATAATTAGATGATACCATTAAAGCAGACACTTAGTGAGGAAAAAAAAGTTTCTGTTGAGCAGAAAGAGTTGCAATTAAAGTATGTAATTAAATTAAGAATCTTGAGATGGGGAGATTATCCTGGATTATCTGGGTGGTTCCTGTGTAGTCATAGGAGTCCTTAAAAAAGGGAGGCAGGAGATCACAGAGAGTTAAAAGGCACTGTGACTAGAGAAGCAGAGAGAGATTTGCAGATACTAAGCTTTTGGCTTTTGAAGGTTTATGCTTCTGGTTTTGAAGGTGGAGAAAGGGGCCAAGAGCCAAGGAATTTAAGGAATGCAGCTCAAGAAGGTGGAAAAGGAAAATAAAAGGATTCTCCCCTCAGAGCCTCCAGAAAGAACCAGCCTTGCCTACACCTGATTTCAGACTTCTGAGGTCCACAACTATAATGGAATATATTTGTGTTGTTTTAAGGCATTAAATTTGTGGTACTTTATTACAACAATAGGAAGTTAATATATAACCTTTAAAATATTTTTTGATGCATGAGCTTTAAAATTTTACTTAAATAGATATGTTTTATAGCTGTATTTGATTTTGTATTCTTACAGAACTCATTTTTAATTTGTAATACTGATTATATGTGTAATTTTTGCCAACACACTTAACTTCCCAGTATGCTTCAGTTTTGGCATCTCTAAAATGAAAATTGTGTATTAAGGATGTACCATAGTGTATTTTTACTTAGTTCAGATTTCTTTAATGGAAGAATATTAACAAAGAATGTCAGATTCAGGTCAACAATATCTACCAAATGGCACAAATGATCAGTAAACTCATATCTATACAACTTGCAGATTCTTGATTGAGAAAAAGACTGCATAAAGTCCTTGTCAAAAACCAATCTCAAATTTCTAGTGCATACCTGCAGGACATATTGAAAATCAATGCAAATCAGAGTGGTTGCTCTCATGCTAGAAATTAACCCACAAGGACTTTGTATCCAGGAAAAATGTTTCCACGCAATAGTTTCTGGAAGAGCATATAACCAAGGCACAAACCTAGGGCCTGAGCTTTAACCATTGTCAATAGGTAAGTAAGTATGTAAGTAAATAAATAAATAGATAGATAAATAAATTTTACTATTCAGATTCTAGGATCCTTAGTGCAAGAAATATGTTTTTTTTTAATTTACTTATTTTAAAGAAACTTTAGATTACATAAATGTTACATAAAAAATGTAGGGGATTCCCATATGCCCTACTGCCTCCCCCCCCCTACACACACACACTTTCTCACATTAACAGCATCCTTCATTAGTGTGGAACATTTGTTACAATTGATAAACACATAGTGAAACATTGCCACTAACCGTGGATTATAGTTTATATTATAGTTTATACTCTGTCCCATTATAGGCCTGTATCTGTCATTGCAACATTATGCAATACAATTCCAATGACCCAAAAATGCCCCCATACTCTTCTCTCTCCCTCCCCTCAGAACCTCTGGTGGCCACTGCTCTACATCAATGATAAAAGTTCTTCCATTGCTAGAATAACAATAAGTCTACAGTAGAATAATAGTAAGTCTACTTTAACCCATTATTCAATCTTGAGGATTTGGGGATGATGATGAACACTTTGCCTCTAATAGAGAGGGGGTTTAGATTCCATGGGGCAGATGGATGGAACTTTATTGCTTGAAGTGGCAGACTGACTCTGTTCCTTGGGATGGGCATTGATCACCATCATCACATTGTTAGTTGTCCTGGGTGAGTTCAATGAACTGGAGAGTAGGTGTTGCAACTCTGCTGAGATTCAGGGTCCAACTGGCACATGGACATACCAAAGATTTAAGTCTCTTGGATATATGCCTATCAAGTATAGTACTAACTACAGGTTCAAAGAAAATGGCCATAAGAGCCATGTGTAGGGAAACCACAAATGAGTCCAGCTCTGTCACACTGGGGAGCATAAGTTCCAAGTTAAGGCCCACTAGCAGGGTGCCAAACTCCTGAGATGTCTGCCCTGCCTATAGTGTCTAGATGTCTCTAGAGCCCTCAGGAGCCCTGCTATTTGAAGCAATATTTACCATGGCAGTCAATGAGATTCTGCTGAGATGTGCATAAGCGTAACTTCTGGAATGACCTCCCAACTCGCTTTGAAATCCCTTAGCCATAAAAACTCATTTGTATTTAATATTTATCCCCTTTGGTCAAGTTCTTTTTCCAGGTGTATTGCTATTTGGTGCTTCTTAGTAATCTCTCGGTGCCAAAGAGGCTCAACCTTGGGAGTCATATCCCATGTTGCGGGGGAAGGTAGTGCATTTATATGCTGAGTGTGGCTTAGAGAGAGGCCACATTTGAACAACAAGGAGGCTTTCAGGAGGTAACTCTTTAGTGACATATAATACGAGGCTAAGTTTCAATATCAAAAGAAAAGGTTCATAACTAGAATCATCAATATCAACAGCTCGGTGCAATGGTTCATCCTCCTTCACTAGGCACTGCCCCTGTACTTGGGGGATTTTTGCTGTCCCACTAGAGAATGTAGTAGAACTCCCCAGAATGGGAATTCGATATTCTTTCGGTTATTGTGTGGATCTCCACCCACCGTGGCAATGCCCCATGAATGCTTGAACACATTCATATGTTTTAGAGGCTTGCCCCAGATGAACCTCTTCCCATGTATCTCCCCATCACTGGCACCTCACACCAATGTTCCTCCCCTGCCAAAATTGTGACACTTCTGGGATCCAAAACCTCTCCAAAGATGAAGCCAAGGAAGTAAACAAATAAAAATTTTAAAAAAATGAAATAATAATGACCATTGTAAAAATAACATATGAAATACAAAAAAAGCAAACAATATTTTTAAAAATAATAAAATCTTTTTTAAACTATATGTCTTTCATAATTGTAAGTTCTGTTGTCTTGCATGTACCGTGAGATTCTCTTCTGTATATTCCCCCAGTGTCTTTTTGTTTTTTTCCATTTTTTCTTCAAAGAAGCTTTAGGTTGCAGAAAAGTCATGTAGAGAATATAGGAGGCTCCCATATACCCTATGCCCTCCCCTTTTCCCCCTCTCCCCTATTAATAAAATTTAAATGTGGATGCTACATTTGTTACAATTGATGTACAAAAATTGAAGCA
>JAQZBX010038983.1:0-23198 GCA_029593785.1 Cabassous unicinctus
AAAATTTCTTGATTCTTGGCATGATTAGTGGTCTTTTATTGTGCCTTAGACATGGGGGTTATGTGACTCTGGATCCTATTTAAACTTCTCCATTGCAGGCAGTTACCCTGTTGAAGTACAGGTTGCAGGTCCAAATGGAGGTGGATGTTTATCTCCTTATTGTGCTCCAATAGACACCACCCAGCAAAAGTGAAGCAACAGGCCTCACCTTACCTTGTAAATTTCCACCACACTTTGTAGCTTATGGGTGGGGTAGGTGTTCAGCTCCCAGCTTAGCCTCACTGATACCAGGGAGAAAGGGAACAGAGGGAGGGGAAACAAAGTGTTGACTATCGCCAACTTACTCTGAGTTATTCCACCTCACTGTTGCTGAGTGAGGATGGAATTTCATCTACCTGATGCACCCTGCCCACTCTACCCCTACAAAAGCAAGGAATATATTTGCAACCCTTCATTGTTGGCTTGTTGCTGCCAGCTGGAGTGGAGATTGAGCTGCCTGTTCAGCCCCACTGACACCTTGGGCAGTTTTTCCTTTGGAGCTTGAGTGGGTGGGTGGGCATTATCAAATAGGTTTTCTTCTGCCTTTTCATAGTCCTTTGACTGGGGAAGGCAAGCTCTTTTTCTGCAGCAGTTGGTTCTTGGATATGGGCTTCTTTATCACCCTGTTTGGGATATATAGGAGGCACAGGAATATTACTGCCATATTTTTCCTAAAGTCCTAAGGTCCTTAGCCAACTTGTTTTTTACCTCCTGCTCTTCAGATTCTTCCTATGTTTATTGTATTATGTCCAGGGATTTTTGTTGTAAGATGGAGGGTTACCAAGGAATGTGGCTACTCCACCTTGACTCACCCAGAAGTCTGATAGTTGGATTTATCAGACAAACTGTGTTACAATTTATACTGAAAGAGTGTGATATATGGATGTCTTGGACACAGGAACAAAACAATACATGGTCACTACTTCTATAATCCTTGTTCTGGGAAGTCTCAAATAGGATTCACTTTGTTACTTTCACTCATATTGTAACTATATTTTCAGGGTCCAACATTATCAGATAGTGTGGAGGGTCTTGATTTCTTCTCTTGGCTATTACCTTTGGGGTGTTCACTTAGCAATTGACCACTGTGTGTCACAGATTCCTCATCTGGAAAAAAAAATACCTTCCTGGTTGAGCTGTCCAGAAGACTTATATATGTGTTTATATAACACTTGGAATACAGCCTAATATGAAGTAAGTGATGTTTCTGATTTAGGTTTTATTATTCTTTATTCATTTGAATGAAAAGGCATATTACATGAGTTTATTCACTTTTTTCAAATTCAGAACTTATTTAAGAAAAGTATTTTTTTGTCTGGAAAAAAGAAAGTGATGTCATTTGAAAGCATTAATGGCATTTGTTAAAAAATATTGAGAGAAGCTGCTTGGCAAATGCTTTCAAAGAAAATCTTGCCACGCTGAGGACTGAGTGAAGGAGCCAAAAGACACTGTCTTTTTATACTCCAGAGTGCCATTCCCTCACAGATTTTTCAACAACTAGCAAAAGTCAGCAGCGTCATCTTCCTCAAATATCTGGTAATGAGTTAAAGGGTTTTAATAACAGAGTATGTGCTGAATCCAGAAAATAGAGGTTTAAACAATGTAGCAGCCTATGACACCTTGCTAATCCCTTCCCATTGTCTTTCCTGATGTGGTAGGGAGCTGGACTGTAGTCCCATTGTGACTCCATGGTTGTATTCCAGAGGAATCAGAGTAACCCCTATGCATATATTAGGGCAATTGCATGTCAGTGCCAGTCCCTCAGATGGCAGTGTGAAAAACTGAACAAGGAAACTCATCTATGCTTGGCCTTCCAGAATTTGCCCTGTAAGCAGAAGTAGTTTGCAGACAGCTAATACAGTGCAAGACACAGTCAAGTCAAAGTTGCCCGGGAGGGGATGGATGTGGCTCAAATTATTGGGCATCCATCTGCCATATAGAGGGACCTGGGTTCGATCCTCAGGACCTCCTGGTAAAATCAAAATACCTGAATATTTTTATTCAGAATACCTGAATACCTTCAGGTAGGCCAGATCCATGCATAGCAAGCCACCAGGCCCATGTACACTGAGCCAGGCCCCACCAAGCCATGTAGCAAGATGGTGATATAGCAGGAGAGAGACACAGGGGAAAGCCAAGATGAGACATGCCAAAAAAACAGGAATTGAGGTGGCTCAGGTGGCAGAATGCCTCTCTCCCACATTGGAGGTCCCCAGGATCGAATCCTGGTGAAGACTGGAGAACGATGAGAAGAGAGGGCAGGCAACAGACACAGAGAATCACCCAGTGAATGGACACAGACAGCAAGTGGGGGAATTAAATGGATAAAGTAAACAAATAAATAAATCTTTTTTAAAAAGTTGCCTCTTAAATGGATCATGGGTTTTAAATCATACAATAGAGTGTGGATAGGGAGGGGGAAAAGGCTATTTTATAAGGTATAGCAGGAACATGGATTCCTGTAAATGGGGAAATTCCTAAGGCCATGAGTGAACACAAGTCCAGGCTCAGAAAATATAGAGCAGAATCTCCACTTCACTTTTGCCTCAGGGTGATCTTTTTGATGGGGAGGTAAAACTCTGAAGGACAGCAGCACCCAATGCATAGTCGATTTGCAAAGACATTATGGAAGTTACAGAAGAAGAGAGAAATGGGTATAATGAATATTCAAAGACTAAGTGGCATAAGATCCTCAAATTTAATAAGAAACATGAATATACACATTAAAGAAGCCCAAACAGAATGAAATTTAAAAGAACCATGTCCAGGTACATTATAATGTGTTTGATGAATGCCAAAGACTAAGAGAGAATTCTGAAAGCTGCAAAACAAAAGCAACATGTCACCTACAAGGGAAATCCAATAAGATTAAATGCTGATTTTACTCAGAAAGCAAGTAGGCAAAAAGGCACAGGCAGTGTGATGAAACATTTAAAGTGCTGAAAGAAAGTAATAGCCAACCAAGAATTTTATATCTAGTTTGTCATGGTTAGGCCATGTGTCAATTTGGCTGGATAATGGTGGCCAGGTTTTCAGTCAAGCAAGCAGTGGCCTAATTGATACTGTGAGGACATTTTGTGGACTTTAAATCATCAGTGAGTTGATTGCTCACTGCTCTGTAGCAGTTTGGCATTGTTAATGAACTCCAAGAGTAGATATTGGATTATTTTGGGAACTGGTTTGTTCCTCTGGATGTGATTAAATTATAATTAGGGTTTTGATTGGGCCATTTCAGATTATGTTTGCAAACTAGTCTTTCAGAGGTATCACTTTTAATTGATTAAATTAGGATTAGTACTTTGATTTGGGTACATCAATACGGCAATATGTCCCTGCACCTTGGTTGGAGGGGACTCACAGATAAAAGACATGGCAAAGGACAGAGTTGGAGTTCTGATGCTGAGTTTTGAGCTGGAGTCCAGGAAGTGAACACATAGTAGAAGAACACAGAGGAATAGAGATGGCTCTTAGACATGGCTGAAGCCCTGGGGAGAGAGACAGCCATTCACCTGATGGTCTACAGCTGGTCCAGTAGAGCAAGGCTAAGCCTAGATAGCCTCATAATCTACAGCTGACATTGTGCAGATAGCAGAGGAGCTGAGCCTGGAAACAAGCAAGCCCCAGAAGAGAGGAACCCAAGAAGTCTGAACCCTCTTTGACATCAGCAGCCATCTTGCTCCAACAGGTGGCCATAGATTTTGGTGAGAGAAGTAACTTATGCTTTATGGCCTCATACCTGTGGGCTCCTACCCCAAATAAATACCATTTATAAAAGCCAACAGATTTCAGGTATTTTGCATCAGCACCCCCTTTGATGACTAATACAGCATCTATGGATTACTACATTTAAAACCAGCTAAGGATATTGCCTTCAGCAATGACAGATGTCTCATCCAATCAGTTGAAAGCCTTAAAAGAAGTGACTTCAGCAGTCAGTGAGAAATTTCCCATCTCTTCTCCAGACAGACAGCTTCTCCTGTGGAACTATTTCATTGAGAACCTTCATCAGAGTTCTAGGCTTGTAGGCTGCCCTACAGAATTTAGACTTGGGCATGCATATGGTCATGTGAGACAATTTTATAAAATCTCATCATATTTACTGATATCTCCTGTCAGATCTGTTTCCTTCAAGAACCTGACATAGTTGAAGTTAAGTTGTTATCAAATCAAACTTGATTGTTATAGATTTAGGATGGTAAATTTAGCCCCATATAAACACCAAACAAACATCTGAAAAATATACACAGAAAGAAATGAGAAGGGATAAAAATTGTTCATACAAAAAATCAAATCAATATGGAAGTAGGAAACAATGGAAGGATTGAGGTATATGAAAGATTAAAGACTCACAAATTAAATGGCATAGCTGTACTATATTTCAAAGAAGTGTTTAAAAATCATGAAGGGATTCTCTGTTCCTTCACATGAGGTATCATTGCCATGTCCACCTCCCAGACACCACTGCCATGCTGAATATGAGGGACACAGGCTCACAGGTTGTTGGTGACTTAAAGAATAAAGTACAGAAGACTTGGTTTCTTTATGCACAGCTTCACTCTACATTTAAAGATAGGAAAAAAGAGATAGTGAAATTTTTAGCTTTTGGAACACACAAACCAACTCCAAAGAGACTTGGCAATACTGTAAATAAGAAATGAAAATATGAATAATCTTTCCCTCTGCATTTTAAATGCTAATAATATTCCTTATTGTGCTTTAAGGAATAGAACATTTTCATATAGAACCATGATATCATGTTAAGTTGTGGCATCTTTTTAATTCCAATCAGGCAGAGTTACAGAAAAAGGAATTGTATATTTTCAATGTTGACCTTATGTACTCTTTCAAAACCATATGTTATTACCAGTTTTCATACTAGAAAGGTAGAAGCCACTGGAGTATTCTAGGTATTAATTTATGATAAGGGAAACATAGATAGCTATAACCCATATAAACATAAAGCTCTTTGGGATCTTAAGATTATAAACAATCAGACTCTTTCCCTAATCAAGCCTCCAAATGATGTCAGCTTTTAATTTTGATGAAATTAATGTTACAGATATCATCTTTTATGAATCCCACATTTATGTCACATAAAATAAATCTTTGCCTCACCAAAGTCATAAAAGCTTTTCCTATAGTTTCTCTTGATAATTGTATCGTTCTAGTTCTTACACACAGTTCTGTTGTCCACTTCAGGTTTTTTTTTTTTTGCATCATGTGAGGTAGAGGTCTAAGTTCATTTTATTATTAATTCATTCATTTATAAATGTTTTGTATGGATGCATATATGTATGTATATGTACATGTGTATTTTTTCTTGAAGATATCCAGTTGTTACTCCAGTGTTTTCTGTAAAGATTATCCTTTCTTTATTGAATTCTTTAGGATTTTTCTTACCAATCAGTTGGCCATGTAGAAGAGGGTGTATTTATGGACTTTCTGGTCTTTTCCATTGGTCTGTGTGTCTATCCTTATGCCAATACTACATTTTAAAAATTACTATAGTTACATTGTAAATTTTGAAATCAGGTAGTCCTCCAATTCTGCTTTTTCACCCTTTCAGATACTTTTGTGGCTATTTGAGGACATTGTGTTTCCAAGTATGTATTATCAGTTTATCAATTTATAAAATAAGATTGAGGGAATTTCATGGGGATTATGTTGAATCTTTAGGTCAGTTTGGGAATAATTTTCATATTATCAATGTTTATTCTTCCTATCAATGAACATAATATACCACTACATTTATTTGAAGATCTTTGATTTCTCTCAATGATGTTTTGTACTTTTCAATATACAAGTTTCACACCTTTTTATTAAAGTAATTTCTGTTATTTGATGCAATTGTGAATTCAATTGCTTTATTAATTTCTTTTTCAGATTATATTTGCTGGTGTTTAGAAATACAATTGATATTTTATTTTGAACTTGTATCCTGGAACCTTGCTAAACTTCCTTTTTGGTAAGTTTGTTTTGCTTTTTTTTCCCTTTGACAAATTCTTTTAGACTTTGTAAATAAAAGAATATGTCACCTGAAGGGAAAAATTTACTGAAGTTATGACTGCACAACTCTGTGATGAATGTGAGAGCCATGATGTACACTATGGATAGATTTTGAAAGACCTAGGTTTGGCTATCACAGTGAACCCTGTGGTGGAAGATGGACTGTGATTAACAGTATAAACATGAGAGTGTTCTCTCATGATGTATATTAAATGCACAATGCTATTTAAAGGAGAAATGTGTATATATATTCATATGTGTTTACTTTTTAATTTTTAATTGTTTTATATATTCAATTATTAAATGTACAAAATAAAGTTAAAAAAATAAATGTACAATACTAATACATGGTGTTTATAATAGGATGGTGTGGAAAAAATATACTGAATGTACACTATGGACCATAGTTGGTGGTAATAGTCTGATGGTATTCTTTCATAATCTGTAGTGAATTTTCCACAACAAAGTAAGGTGTTCGTGGATGGGTGTTGTATGAGAATTCTGCACATTATGCATGATTGTTTTGTAAGTTCACAACTTCTCTAATAAATATTTGGTGTATTTATGCACGCACACACACAAACTGTATTGCCCACAGGCTTAAAGACAGGAAACTTGCTGCTGGATGCTGATGGGAATATCAACCTTGATAATTTTGGCTTAAATAATAAATTTACCAGTGATAAGAAGCTGAAAACCTTGGGTGGTAGTCTCCAATATACTGCCTTAGAAATCTGGCAGGGACAATTGTATGATGGGCCTGCTGTTGATGTCTGGAGCCTGGGAGTGATTCTCTACACCATCATGAGCATGGATCTACCTTTCAATTTCACTGAGCTTTGAGGACCTGAAGAGAATCTGTGAACTGTGTAAATCTTACCAAAATTTGTAAAAGTCATAGACATTTGTAAGAGGACACTACAGCACATAATAAGCAATCTCTCAGTAAATGTGGGTTATGAACATCAAGAACTGGAGCCCTATGTGTCACCCCTACTGGATTACCAGGTCCCTCACCAGACAGCATTGATGATGTCCATGGGATACAGCATAGAACAGGTAAAGGAATTACTAATGAAAAGGAATGATGAACTCAAGACAACCAATTTGTTGCTGGGCTACAACAGATGGGAACCATAGGCCTCCACCATTGCCCTGCAGCCACATGCCACACTGATCAGAAACACAGCTGCAGTCCTTCCCCCCACCACATGGAACAACATGGTGTGACTGCCAAGACCATGCTCTAAAGATACAGTGAACCCACAATTCCTCTTCTGATTATTTATCCAAAAACATAAAGGAATAAAAGAAGTTCAAGTTCATGAAAAGGACCAGAGTTCAGGGAGAAAGGCCTGAGCATGGTCAACATTTCTGCCTACCCCCTTCCAAGTGAGGAGAGGGATAAGTTTACCCTTGTCCCTTCAAGGAACAACCTCTCCACCAGCACTGGTCAACCATGCAATACTCCTATTCTAGATAAGAGCAACCTTATTCAGTCCTTCATTTGGAAGGCAGAGAAAGCCAAAGTGCACTAGAGTCAGGATCCTCCCAGACTTTGGCTTCAGCTACATAGTCCCAGGCCCTGACCAACTTACAGCAAAAATTCCTGACAGCTTTGGTGTAGCCTAGCCTGGCCCCAGGGCTGGGCCTGAAGATTGTCACTGGGAGGGACCCTAGCCCAGAACAAGCTCCAAGCTTTGCCTTTGGCTTCATGCTCTGGATACATGAGCTGCAGGATGGAAACCCTGATGGAACCATTTCTCCACAAGCTGTTTCCAAGAGAAATTCTGACAACATGGGGCAACACCAAATGATTGGCAAGGAGCAGACTTTTCCTGTGGGGTAAGGCCAGTATTCCCTTTTGGCAACATCCAGGACCAGCAAGGGGCCATGAAGCAGTTCATTAAGTTTATCTGCAGTAATGCATGCTCTGGGTGTGCCAGGAGAAAGCAAGACAAATGGGAGAAGAAATACCAAAATGAGATGTTCAGATTCTCCAGGTGGCCCAGCCACACTCATGGAACTTGAAATAGAGGATGAAAATCATGAGCTACCTGTATCACCAAGAGATGATGCAGGAGATATGTTGAAGTGCACAATGCACTTGGTTGTGAGTGGGACCTGATCAAGTGTTAAAGGCTGCAAGTGCATGTGGTGCAGTGGGTACTCCATGGGGTGAAGTAAAAAGGATATCTGGGATCTCCAGGGCCTTTAAAACTATTGCTACCAATCTAAGAAATGAACTTCAGCTTTAAAGTGCTCCAAGAAGCCAGCTTGGAGATGAAAGGAGGGGCCCCAAGGCCTTTGCTACCAAGTGGTCACTCTGCACACCATGCATTTGATTGGTATGTTTCCCCTGGAGCCATCCTCCCTTGTCCTGTCCTCCAAGTCTGATAATGAAGGCCAGTGGCCACAATTTTGACTCCCCCACATCTCATGGAATACTGTTAAAGCAGAAACTCCTTAGTGATTTTGGTAGTAATCATTTTGTAGGATATGAAGGTGCTGGGATCCTCTTCAGTGGAACCCTGTTGAGAACTTGCTATGACATTTGCCTATCACCACCATGCCTTTGGCTTGGTGTGAAATGTCACAGCAGCATATATGGGTTGTTCAGGTCACACTCATGGCTGTTGTATTCAGCAACTGCTGATCTCCCACATCATGTCTTTGAGCTCCATTCATGTCATGATCCTTATCCTCCATCAAAAGTTTAATGAGGGAAGCAGATGAGGCTCAAGCTCTTGGGTTCCCACCTATGATTGGGAGGTCCTGGATTTGGTTCCCTGTGCCTCCTAAAGAATATGAGGAAGACAATGAGCTGATGCAAGGGGCTGGCATGGCAAGCTGATGCACCAAGATGATGCAATGATATGACAATGCTACAAGATGATGATGCAACAAGATGATGATGCAAAAGGGAAACACAATGAAAGGCACAAGCAGGGAGTGGAGGTGGCTCAAATGATATGGCACCTTCTTCTCAAATGGGAGGTCCTCGGTTTGGTTCCTGATGCCTTTTTTAAAAAATGAAGACGAGTAGACAGGGAGTGCAAAAACAACAAAGTTGGGGGGAGACAAATAAATAAATAAAATATGTCTCAAAAAAAGAAAGTTTAATGAGTTTACTTTGGCTTTTGGAAGATTATCTTATCTCCTCTATATATTTTCTTTCAGGTTCCTTGAGATTCTTTCTGGCAAACTTGACATGAATATATCTGCCTATAACCTTGAAATTCCCATTGGCTCCCTGTTGGTCCTTACTGTTGCTAGTCCCATTACAGCAGGGGCCTTAACCTTTTGTGTTCCATGGAACCCTTTGCCAGTCTAGTGAAAATCACAGACCTCTTAATAAGTCCACACTATACTGTGTATTATTTAATAAATATATCACACCTGCACCAACACATACCCACAAGAATAATGTTCTTTTGAATTTCAATTCAAAGTCATGGAACACTTGTTAAGAACCCCTGTACTACAGGGAAAATGTTCCTGATTACCTACCTGTGGGAGCTGCCCTACATGGACAGAGCTCTCTTTGAATTCAGGCTGGGAATATGTTTCTTTTGTGGGTTCCATCCTGCTACTGATGTTGTGAATAGAGGGGATGCCATAGAGCCATGCTGCAGAAATTGCAAGACCACAGTCTTTCCCATTGTGTCTCTGTGGGGTCCAGTTCAGAGACCCTGATGGGCTTCTGTGAGCTGTGCTGAGCTGTTTTTGATTCCTGGTGCTGGTGAGTGTGTCTGGGAATGGTAGCAATATCAGATTTCAGTTGTATATCTATAAACCTGAAATGAACATTCCAAAATAGTAATTAAGAAAGCAATTCTAGGACTTCCAGGAAGATGGAGAATAAGACAGACAAAAGGATCCTTTATTCCCAGAAAAAATAGCTGAAGGACAAGAGGACCCTATCTAGAGGACTCTTTTGTGTCTGAGGAGCAGGGGAAAGCTAGACATGACCTAGGAGAGAGAGGGTGAAGGAAAGGAGAGTCACTTGGCTGAAAAAATTCCACAAGTAAAGCTGCAAAAGCAGCAGCAAGATCCCATCTCCCCAGCTTTAGAGGAAACAGAAGTCAGCAGACTGCAGTGGCTGTGGATAGCAGTGACTATGGACTGAGTGAGTTGCAGGTGTCCTCTTCCTTGGGAAAGGGGAGAGGGAGGTATACACCCTACAGCAAATTCAGATTTTGGTTACTGAAATTGACCTTATACTTCCAGCTGAGTGGGGCCATGACATTGTATGCAGTAACAACTAGCAGGGAGCTAAAATAATTGGGCTTCTCAAGCACCTTCCCTACTGTCCCAGGCTTTTGGTTGAGGGGGCAGAGGGAGGGAGGATGGAGCCTGTTTAAGGATGAGAATAACTTCTAAGAAAGTTTGTTACTGAGGTGTGGCCAGCCCTAAGGAGATTGCTTGTACAACACCTGCCCACCTGCAGAGTTACACTGAATGCACTCCTCCTGACCCCTGCAGTCTGAGCTGAGAGGTCTGCTAAGGAGTGCTATCTGGTGGCCAGATCACAAAAGTGCATGAAAAGGAAAAAAATAATAGGAAATAAATAAAAGTGGCAAGCAGGGTTCCTTTACTTCAACCTTCTCCAAGGACCTTGGATACTGGCCTGTACTCCATTACAGGTTCCTTAGCCCTGGTTTCAAAAGTTAAACTGGGGCAATCCTAAATATCTTGAACAAGTTGATCCAAGAGTCAAAGAATGGCAGTAGCACACAGCTTCTTAACAGAAAATACCTAGGCAGGAGAGAGAAACTGAACATCAGAGTCAACTTAGCATCAGAAATAGATGCTTGGACATCAGCAAAATATTACAAGACATACTAAGAAAAAGAAAGATATGACCCAGGCAAAGGAATAAACCAATGTTCCAGACAAGATGAAGGACTTGAAACAGCTAACCAATGAAGTTCATACAAATCTCCTAAATCAAATCATGGAGTTGAAGGACAACATGGCTAAAGAGATAAAAGGCATTAAGAAGACACTGGATGGGCACAAAGAAAAACTTGAGAATTTGGATATAAATATAACAGAGGTATGGGAAAGAAGGACAAAATAAGTGAGATAAAAAATACAGGGAAGCGGGTGTGGCTCAATCGGTAGAGCTCCCGTTTACCATATGGGAGGCCCTGGATTCGCTTCCCGGGGCCTCCTTGTGAGAACAGGCTGGCCCACGCGGCGCGGTGGGCTGGTGCAGCAGGACCTCACAGCAGGGGGGAGATAAGCAGACATGGAAAAAACACACAGTGAATGGACACAGCATACACAAGCAGCAAGGGTGGGATAAATAAATAAATAAATAAATAAATAAATCTTTAAAAAAAATACAAGAGAGGCACACAACAGCAGATTTGAAATCATAGAAGAAAGAATTTACAATGTAGAGGAAAGAGCCTTTGAAATTGAAAAGAGAGAAGGACAAACAGTGAAAAGAATGGGAAAAAATTGAGCAGGAGCTCAAGGAGTTAAGATAGCATGAAACACAGTAACTTATGTGTTATGGGAGTTCCAGAAGGAGAAGAGAAGGGAAAAGGAGCAGAATGAGCATTATTGTGGAAATAATGGCCAAAAATTTCCCAACTCTCATGAAAGACTTGAATATATCTGTCTGGGAAACACAGCATATGCCAATTAGACTAAATCCAAATAAACTTGCCTCAAGACTCATAATATTCAGATTGCCAAAGATAAAGAGAAAATTGAAAACAGCAAAGGAAAAGTGAAACATCTCATGCAAGGGACATCCAATACGACAGTGTGGCTTTCTCTAAAGAAACTATGGTGGTAAAAAGAGAGTGGTATGATATAATTAAGGTACTGAAAGAGAAAAACTGCAGGCCAAGAATCCACTATCCAGAAAAACTGTCCTTCAAATATGATGGTGAGTTTAAAATATACACAGATAGATAGAAACTAAGAGTTTATAAACAAGAATGCATCTTTGCAGGAAACACTAAAGGGATTTCTGCAGCCAGGAAAGAAAAGATAGGCCTGGAGGAAAGTGTAGGAGTGAAGTGTACTAGATATGGTAACCAAAAAGTTAAGATGAAGACAAAAATAAGTGCTGACATATGAAAGCCAAAGAACAAAATAGCTGAATTAATTGATGCCTTTACAGGAATAACATTGAGTATTAACCGACTAATCTCCCCTATCAAAAGACATGCTAACAGAACAGATAGGAAAACATGAGCCATTGATATGCTGTCTTCAGGAGACCCACCTCAGACCCAAGGATGCAAATAGACTGAATGGGAAAAGTTGGAAAAAGATATTTTGTGCAAATCATATCCAAAAGAGAGCAGGGGTAGGTATACTGGTGTCAGACAAAACAAGATTTAAATGCAAAAAAGTGATGAGATGCAGAAGGTCATCAGGGACAATCCACCAGGAAGAAGTATCAGTCACAAATATCTATGCATCTAATAAGGGTGTCCCAAAATATATGAGGCAATTTGGCAAAACTGAAAGAGAAGTCTCTACACTCATAGTTGGAGACACCAACACACCACTGACACCAATAGATAGAACAACTACATGGAAGATCAACAAAGATACATAGAACCTAATTTGATAAATGAGCTGGACTTGACATATACAGAACATTTCACTCCACATCGACAGATTATACATTCTTCTCAGGTGCCTATGAATCTTTGCCCAGGAAAAACCACATATTGGGTCACAACACAGCTCTCAATAAATTTAAGAAGACTGAAATTATACAAAGTACCTTCTCTGATCATAATGGAATGAAGTTGGAAATCAATAGTAGGTGAGAAATGGAAACTTTGCAAATACATGGAGTCTAAACAACATATTCCTAAATAATTAGTGGAGCGGGTTAAAGACGAAATTGCAAGGAAATGAGTAAATATATTGAGATGAATGAAAACTAGAACACAACTTATCAAAACTTACAGGATTGAGTGAAGGCTGTGCTGGGAGGGAAATTTATAGCTCTAAATGGCAATATTTAAAAAAAAAAACACTTTTGGTACTTGGGAATTGTCCTGAATGACATTACAATGACATATCTTGCCATAACCTACAAAATTGTGCAGAAGAGAGTGTAAAATGCAATGTAAACTATAACCCATGCTTAGTGGCAATACTCCAAAATGTGTTAATCAATTGTAAAGAATGTACTGCACTAATGAAGGATGTTTTTAATTTAGGAAAATGCGGGAGGTGTAGGGAACAGGGCATATGGGAATCCCCTATATTTTTATGTAACATATATGTTATCTAAGTATCTTTAAAAGAAATGAAAAATATATTAAAAAAATAGCTAAAATTGAAGACCTAACTGAAGAACTTGAGAAACTAGAAAAAAGCAAGCAAAAGAAAGAAATAACAAGGGGATCATGGGAACATGGTCAAGGCATTAAGAAGATAAGGTTCAGCTCTCACTAAAACAATGGAGAAAGAGACAGAAGCTGCTATGGGGACCTGCTTTGGGGTACGGCGAACCAGGACACTGTTTCACAACTCTCAGGAGAGTGAGGGTCAAGGAGACAAAGAAGCCAAAACAAGTAATCATGATTTATTAAATCTCCCACCTACTGGGAAGGGCTCCCCTCCCCCCACCCCTGAGATATTAACTGAGACTAAAACTCCTGGTGAATTGTATCTAACTGAGACAAGAGCAGATGTCTTCCTCCCTATCAGCTCCTTTGACTATGTATAGAGCAGGAAGGTGCTCTGAGTCATTTAGGAAAGTATTAGACAGATAGGGAACCCAGGGGAAGTCATGGGTTACTCACCTCAGTGGCTGGAAGCAGCACACATACTTCACCCTCAAGACAGATAGCCTAGTTGGAGCCTCTGACTCCCTGCTCCAAACAGGAGTGTGATGACAGATTCCCTGGAAGGAAGAGGGGTCTGTGATTGTGCATAGTGATTTCTTGGTGGTAAGTTTAGCCAGCTGGGAACCCCTTGAATATTGAAAGTGACCCTAACTTGACAGGGTGAGGGGAGGGGGATCACCTAAGGCAGGCCGTCATGTCCAGCCACCTAGGTAAAGAAAGGAATTACTTCAGAAAGGAGGCAGAGACAGGCAGCTGATCAGCAAGACTCTGGCAACTGCAGGGAATCTAAACTACCAAGGGAAAAAGTGCAGAACATGGAAAAACTAATCAGAGATGTCCAAACAAATATCATGAATCAACTTGAAGGTAGAGATTAAAGATATTAAGAAGACACTGGGAGGACACACTGAAGAAATTATAAACATATATTAAAAGATAATAGATGTGATGGTGATGAATGTCACAATACAAGTAATCAAAAATGCAGTGGAAGAACATGAAAACATATTTGAACATGCAGAGGACAGAATCTCTGATGTGGAATATAGTACAGCTGAAATCAAACAGATAGAAGAACAGATAGATAAAAAGATAGAAAAAATTCAGCAGGGACTCGAGGATCTGAATGACAACACGAAACACACAAACACACACATTATAGGCATCCAAGAGGGAGAAGAGAAGGAAAGGGACAGAAGGTGTGTTGGAGGAAATAATGGCTTAAACCATCCCAACCCTATTGAAGGACATGGACATACAAGTCCAGGAAGCAAAGCACACCCCAAACAGTATAAATCCTAACAGCCCTACTCCAAGACATATAGTTGTTAAATTGTCCAATGCTCAAGACAAAGAGAGAATATTGAAAGCAGCAAGAGAAAAAAGAACCATCACAAATAAGAGAAGCTCAATAAGATTAAGTACTGACTTCTCCTCTGAAACCATGGAGGCAAGAAGGCTGTGATATGACCTAAGGTACTAAAAGAAAAAATCTTCCAAGCAAGGATTCTCTATCTAGCAAATCTGGCATTCAAAAATGAGGGAGGGTTCAAAATATTCACAGATTAACAGAAGTTAAGAGAGCATGTCAATAAGAAACCTGCATTTCAAGAAATACTAAAGGTAGTCTGCAGGTCTAAAGGAAAAAAACAGGAGAGAGAGAATTGGACAAGAGTGTAAGAACAACTAAAATGATAAAAAGAGAAATAAAAACAACATATGGCATACATAAACCTAAGGAAAATATGGTTAATGTAAGTAATTCCTTGACAGTAATAACATTGAATGTTAATGGATTAAACTCACCAGTAAAGCAACAAAGATTGGCAGAATGGATATGGAAATATGATCCATCTATATGATGTCTACGGTAAACCCACCTTAAGCCCAGGGATGCAAGGAAGCTGAAAGTGAATGGATGGAAAATAATTTTACAAGCAATAACTGAAAAAGGGCAGGAGCAGCTATACTAATATATTACAAAATAGACTTTAAATGCAAAGCTATTGTAAGAGACAAAGAAGGACACTATATATGAATAAAAGAGGTAAACTATCAAGAAGAAAGAACAATCATAAACTTTTATGCACCTAACCACATCACCTCAAAATACACAAGGCAAACATTGTAAAAATTAATTGGAGAAATAGATGTCTCTACAATTATAGTGGGGGACTTTAATACAACATTATCACAACTACAAAGAATAACTTTACAGAGACTCAATAAAGAAACAAAGAGTTTGAATAAAACATTAAAGGACCCAGACCTAATAGACATATACAGAACATTACACCCAATACAGGAGCATATGCATTCTCCTCGAGTGCACATGGATTATTCTTCAGGATAAACCACATGCTAAGACACAGAACTCTCAATGAATTCAGAATGATTGAAATTATAAAAAGTAATTTCTCTGAATGAAATGGAATGAAACTAGAAATCAGTAAGGGGCAGAGAAGCAGATTAAGCACAAAGATATGGAAGTTAAACAACACACTCTGAGACAAACAGCAGGTCAAGGAGGAAATCTCAAAAGACATCATTAACTACCTTGAAAGAAATGAAAATGACAACATAATATATCAAACCTATGAGATGCAGCAAAATATGTACTAAGAGGGAAATACATAGACATAAATGCATATATTAAAAAAGTAGAAAGAGCTAAAATCAAAGACCTAATTGCACACCTAGAGGAATTAGAAAAAGAGCAACAAACTAATCCCAGAGAAAGTAGGAAGAAAGAAAGAAAGATTACAGCAGATGTAAATAAAATTGCAAATAAGAAATCACTATAAAAAATAAACAAAATTCAAAGCTGTTTCTTTGAAAAGAGTAATAAAATTAGCAAACCCTTATATTAGCAAAGAAAAGAAGAGAGAAGATGCAAATACATAAAATAAGAAATGAAGAAGGGGATATCACCACTGACCACAAAGAAATAAAGAGTATCATAAGAGGATATTTTGAAAAATTATATGCCAACAAGATGGATAATTTAGAGGAAATGGAACAATTCCTAGAAATACACAAGAGGCCTCCATTGTCAAAAGAAGAAATTGATTAACTCAACAGACCAATCACAAGTAATGAGATACGATTAGTCAACAAAAACCTACCAACTAAGAAGAGCCTAGGACCTGACATCTGCACAGGTGAATTCTACAAAACATTCTGGAAAGAACTAACACCATTCCTGCTTAAACTCTTCGAAAAGATAGAAGTGGAGGGAAAATTGCCTAACTCATTTGATGATGCCAACATTACCCTAATACCAAAGCCAAATTAAGATACCACAGGAAAAGAAAACTATAGACCAATCTGTCTAATGAACCTAGATGCTAAAATCCACAACAAAATACTTGCTAATCGTATTCAACAAGACATGAAATGAATTATACTCCATGACCAAGTGGGTTTCATCCCTGGTATGCAAGTATGGTTCAACATAAAGAATCAATCAATCTAATGCAACCACATAAACAGATCAAAAGAAAAAACCACATGATCATCTCTATTTATATAGAAAAAAGTATTCAACAAAATATAGCACACTTTCCTGATAAAAACACTACAAAAGATAGGAATAGAGGGAAACTTCCTGAATATAATAAAGGGTATATATGAAAAAAAACAGAGCTAAAATCATATTCAATGGAGAAATCCTGAAAGTTTTCCCTCTAAGACTGGGAACAAGACAAGGAGGTCCACTTTCACTGCTTCGACCAACATTGTGTTAGAAGTAATTGTTTGAGCATGTAGGCAAGAAAAAGATATAAAAGTCTTCAAAATTGGAAAGAAGTAAAATTTTCACTATTTGCAGATGACATGATCCTACACATAGAAAGCCCTTTGAAATGTACAACAAAACATTTAGAGCTTATAAATGAGTTCAGTAAAGTTGCAAGTTATATAATCAATGTACAAAAATCAGTAGCATTTCAGTACACCAATAAAGAGCAATCTGAGTAGGAACTCATGAGAAAAAAAAAACCATTTACATTAGCAACTAAAAGAATCAAATACATAGGAATAAATTTAACTAAGGATATAAATGACTTATATGCAGAAAACTACACAACACTGATAAGGGAAATCAAAGAAGACATAAATGGAAGAACATTCCCTGTTCACGGATAGGGAGACTAAACACCATTAAGATGTTTACCTTACTCAAACTCATCTACAGATTAAATACAATCCCAATAAAAATCAACACAGCAATTTATTTTTTTTATTGAAGTAGAAAGACTAACTATGAAATTTACTTGGAAGGGCAAGAGGCCCTGAATAGCAAAAGACATATTGAAAAAGAAAAACAGTATTGGAGAAATCACACTACATGACTTTAAAGCATACCACAAATCTTCAGTGGTCAAAACTGCATGGTATTGGCACAGGAATAGGCATACTGACCAATGGAACTGAATTGAGAGTTCTGATTTATATCCTCACATATACAGTCAACTGATATTTGACAAGGCCACCAAGCCCATTCAAATAGGAGACAATGGCCTTTTCAATAAATGGTGCTTGTAGAACTGGATATCTATATCCAAAAGAATGTGAGAGAAACACCATCTCACACCTTATACAAAAATCAACTCAAGATGAATCAAAGATCTAAATATAAGAGCCAAGATGATAAAGACCTTGGAATATAATATAAGGAAGCATCTACGTGATCTTGTATTAGGGAATGGTTTCATGAACTTTACACACAAAGCATGAGCAATGAAATAAAAAATAGATATATGGAAGCTCCTCAAAATTAAAAACGTTTGCACCTCAAAGGAATTTGTCAAGAAAGTGAAAAGGCCACCTACTCAATGGGAGAAACTATTTGGTAATCATATATCTAATACGGGCCTAATATCCAACATATAAAAAGAAATCCTGCACCTCAAAAATAAAAAGACAAACATGCCATTTAAAAAATGGGCAAGTGATTTGAGTAGACACTTCTCCAAAGAATAAATACAAATGGCTACAAAGCACATGAAATTATGCTTTACATCACAAGCTTTTCTGGAAATGGAAATCAGAACTACAATGAGATGTTATCTTTCACCCATGAGACTGATGGCTATTAAATAAACGGAGGACTACAAGTGTTGGAAAGGATGTGGAGGAATGGGAACCCTCATCTCTGCTGGTAGCAATGTAGAATGCTGAAGCCACTGTGGAGAACAGCTTGGTGGTTGCTCAGAAAACTAACTATAAAACTTCCATATCATCTAGCAATTCCACTGCTGGGTATATATCCCAAAAAGCTGAAAGCAAGGAGATGAACTGACATATGCACATCAATGATTCATTATTCACTACTCGTTATTCACTATTCACTATAGCCAGAAGTTGGAATCAACCCAAATGCTCTTCAACAGGTGAATGGATAAACAAATTGTGGTATATACATACAATGTAATATTATTCAACTGTAAGAAGGAATAAAGTATTAACACATGTGCTAACTTTGATGAATCTTGAGGACCTTATATTGAATGAAGCAAGCCAGTCACGGAAGGACAAATATTACATGACCTCACTGATATGAATTAAGCAAATTGAGTAGACTCAGAGTGGTAGTGTCTGGAAGATAGGATTACAGGAAATAGAAAAGGAGAAGATGTGAATCAATGCCCATATGAGTAAAATCTATGATAAGGTGGAAGTCTGTGGTTGTAGAGTTTAGGGGTATGACAGTGATTTAATGATACTGGTGAGTTGGTCAGTGCTCACTTGTCAAGGTGTTTGGTTTGGGAGGGTGAGTTGGAGTGACCATGGAGCTGGGAGGAGGTTGGAGGAGGAAGCAAGTGAAACTGGGGATTGATGGGTCCATGGTTGAAACTATAATGTTGGGAATGCTCTTTTGGCAATATGGCAAGTGAGGGTTGCTGGTTTGGGGTGTTGGATGTAGGGGCCTTTGGGGACAGGGCACAAATGGGGCAGGCTTCTAGAGACTGTGTGAGTGTTCTTGCAATAGTGTATTATATCAGTGGGTGGAGACTCAAAGAATGAGTGGCAAGTTGGTAGACACCCATCCTGAGGGAGGCCTGCTAGGTTTTTAAATAGAGGGGCAGGAGTCTCTCAAGAGCATGGGTCAGGCCTAATAGGGGAGGACAGACCAGTGTATCAGGCCCTCAGTGTTGTTGCAAGTAACTATGAATCCAGTGCAAGGAATGTAGCCTGGTGGGTGCCATGGGTCCCGAGGGAAGGAGGATGGAAGAATAGAATAGAGGAACAGTCAGCATTTTTGGGGAAATGGAAGTGTTCTACATGATCTTGCTATGATGGATAAAAGCCATGTTGAATTGCATCAAAGTTTATAAAAGTATATGGTCAAAAATATAAGCCATAATGTAAACCATTGACCATGGTTGGTAGGTATGTTTCAATATTTGTTTATCAGTTGTAACAAATGCACTATCCACATATAAAAGATTATTAATAGGGGAAGGAGGATAACGGGTGATGATTTGAGGTATATGGTACTCTCCTGTATTCAGCACATGGCTTTTCTGCAAAACTTCTTTGAGGACAAAATGAAAAAAGTAAGACACTGGGGGAATAAATAGAAGAAAATGTCATTGTACACATTGGACAACAGATCTTATGGTGATGAAAGGCAAAATATATTAAAAAAATAATTTTTTTCATTATTTTTATTACCACAATTTATTTTTATTCTTTTAAATTTTTTATATTTTATTTCTTTTACTAAAAACTATATTATTTCATTTTCTTAATTGCATTTGGTTATTTTATTTGCTTCATTTTTTAAAAAAAAATTTAAATAGGTGCTTAGATTACATAAATGTTACACAAAAAATATGATTCCCATACACCACACCTCCCACACCTCCCACAACCTCCCACATAAACATACTTCATTAGTGTGGCACATTAATTGCAATTGATAAACACATTCTGGGGCTTTGCCATTAAGCATGGTCCATAGTTCATATTGTAGACCAACTCTCTCCCATACAGTTCTGCATGTTATATGATGTTATAAAATGGCCTATATCTGTTGATGTGATCAGGACAATTCCCAAGTCCCAAAAAAGCTCCTGCATTACAACTGCTTTTCCTTCTCCCTGCCCCCAAAGCCTCCATGGCCATTGGCTCCACATCAATGTTGTAATTTCTTCCATTGCTTGAATCACAATAGGTCTAAAGTAGAATACCAATAAATCCTCTCTAGTACATGGATCATCCCCCCATCCTCAGGAGTCTGGGATGGTGATGTCCACTCCACCTCAAAAGGTTTATATCCCATGGGGAAGATGAATGGAATTATCCTGCCTACAGCTGCAGATTCTCTCCATTCCCTGGGATATCTGATGTCCATCATCATCTCCCCACCAGTTGTCCTGGGTGAGTCCAATGAGCTGTAGAGGAGGAGTTGCTGCTCCACTGAGGTTCTGGGCCCAGATGGCATATGGACAGGCCAAAGACTCAAGTCTTTGCACATACACCTACAAACTCCAGCACCAAGTATAGGTTTGAATAGAAGGGACAGAAGAGCCATGTGCAGGGAAGACACAGTTGAGTCCAAACAAGTCTGTCACTCTCAGAAGCACAAACACCAAAGTAGGACCCACTGACAAGGAACAAATCTCTAGAACTATCTGCCCTGATATAGGACCTGGGTGTCTCCAGTGTCTTGAGGAGCCCCAGTATTTGGAATTCTATGAGATCCTACTGAGAGGTGCATAAGCATTACCTCTGGGATGATGACCCTACTCATTTTGAAATTCTTGTAGCCATAAAAACTCATTTGTATTTACCTTTTCTCCCTTTTGTTCAAGGTCTTTTTAGAGTTATATTGCAGTTGACACTTGGCAGCAATTCCTCGGTGCCAGGATGGCTCATTCCTGGGAGTCATGTCCCATGCTAGGAGGAAAGTAATGCATTCATATGCTGAGTTTGGCTCAGAGAGAGGCCACATTTGAGCAGCAAGGAGTCTCTCAGGAGGCAACCCTTAGGCACCCCATAACAATAGGCTAAGTTTCAATTTCAAGAGCAAAGACTCATGAGGCTACTCATCAATATCAAGGGACTATCAGTGCATCATCCTCTTTCACCAGTCACTGCCCCTGCACTTGGGGGACTATTGCTGTTCCCTTAGAGGATGTGGCAGAGCTCTCCAGGATGGGAATTCAGTATTCTCTCATTTATTGAGTGATTCTCCACTCACTGTGACAATGCCCCATGCACCTTTGAACATTTTTATATACCTTATATTTATGATCAGGTGAACTTCCTCCCATGCATCTGCCATCCTTGACACCCCACACAAATGATCTTCCCCTGTCCCAGTTGTAACCCTTCTGTGATCCAAAGCTTCTTGAAAGATGAAGCCATTACAATAGCTGAGTACAATTAATAGGAAAATGAAGTAATAATGTTTAAATGTAAGAGATAAAATACATAAAAATGGGGAAAAAAAGCTAAAAATAAAATTAAAAGATTGGGATATTAAAAAAATGAAAAATATTTTAAAAGTTTTTTGACCTTTGCCTTTCATCACTGCAATATCTGGTGTCCAGTTTGTACCGTGGCAGCTTTGCCCTCTCACTCCCCAATGTCTCACTATTTTTCATTTAATTTTCAAAGAAGTTTTAGGTCACAGCAAAGTCACACACAGAATACAGGAGACCCTCCTATACTCAAAATCCTCCCCCTTTCCTCCCCCCAATATTAATACCTTTTTATATCTGGATGGTAGCATTGTTATAACTGATAAACAAATAGTGAAACATAGCTACTAAACATTGTCAATGTTTTGCACTATAGTTTGCATTTTAGACCTTACACTTTTATAAATTTTGATGATATTTACCATGTCCTGTGTCTATCACTGTATGGTAATGAAGAACATTTCTACTGACCAGTAAATACCCCCTGTTTTATCTATTCTATTCCTCCCAACCCATCACCCCAAAGCCCAAGACGACCCCCTGGCTTGACTCGTTGGAAGACAAGATTTATAGTTACATGCAACAAGAGGTCTTGACACACTGATTTGTCCTCCCCTATTAGAAAGCACCTTTGCTTTTGGGAGACTCCCACCTGTCTATTTCTGAACAAATCAGTCCTCCCAAGGATGGGAGTCCATCTCCTTCCCACTCATTAAGTGGTCTCCACCCACTCAGACAACACATTATGACAGAATGAACACTCACACACTTCCTAGAAGTCTGCTCCAGGTGCAGCCTGTCCCAAATGCCCAACTAGCCAACACCCTAAACCAGTGACTCTTCCTTGTCATATTGCCATAAGAGCATTCCCACTTCTGTAGTTTCAATCTCATACCCAAATCCCCAGTGTTCACCTGACTCCTCACCGTACCCTTCCCCCAGTATCCTGCACCTTCTAACCCACCCTTCCCCATCTACCCACCTGTCAACCCTGCATCACCAAACCCAATAATATCACTACCCTCCTGTCCTATCCCTTCAATATGCAACTACACTCAATCACTTTACCTTAGATTACATCTGTATGGGTGATGGCTCACAAACTTCTCTTCTCTTTCTGTTTCTTGTGAACCTATCTTGCAGACAATAGCTCTCTGAAACTGCTCAATTTCTTTAATTCATATCAGTGAGGTCATGTACTGTTCATCCTTCAATGCCTGACTTGCTTCACTCAACATAAAGTCTCCAAGATTCATCCATATTATCTTGTGTGTTAGCACTTTATTCCTTCTTACAGCTGAGAAATATTCCAACATTGGCTTCATTTTTGAAGAAGTTTTGGATCACAGAAGGCTATAACTGTGGCAGGGGAGACTCAGTATGGGTT
>JAQZBX010038984.1:0-23209 GCA_029593785.1 Cabassous unicinctus
GATGCATATTGGTGAAATATGTCTGGTAGACTTGAGTACTGGCTCCACCACGTACCTGTGTATGAATTTAAGTCAGTTTCTTAATCACTTTAACTTGCAATTTCCTCGTTTGTAAAATGTAACTAATAATAATAATTTTTTAACTTTATTGATATTAAATTCTCCCAATTATAATCCCATCTATAGTTTTATATCAGTGTAGAAAAGAGAGAAGTGAGAGAGATGTAAAAAGTAAAAGAATTATTGAATACTAGACTTTAGTATTTCTTTTAGTTTTTAAAGATTTTTCTGAGTGTATATGCTCTTCTACGGTTAAGGAATAAAGTTTGATTTTTGCTTGTAATGCGGTTGCAAGCCATTAAAGGTGGAAGAGATGAAATTACAAAATTACTTTCCTACCTAGGAGAAAAAATTACTACCTAGAACGCTGATTTCCACATTACTTCTTTGGTATGCCACTGACTGCTTGGTACATGCAATGATGAAGTAGAAGGTCAGGGTTGGGCTGGACAAGAGAAGTGAGAGATAGAAATAGAGATGGGATAATGACATGAATAGAATGTACCATGCTTTGCAAATTTACTGAAGAGTTTAGGGTCAACCAACAGTCCTAAGTGTCCCAGAGAAACTTCTTGGAGAAAAGTATGTCCCAGCATGTGACCTTTTTGTTAAAAATGGGCTGGAAGAAACTTGAGGAAGGTTTTTGGCAAGTCACTTAAAGTTTCTGAGCCTCAGATTCCCAATAATTAAATGGGAATAAGAAGTCTTAGCAAAAAGTCTCTGTAAAGACTAAAAAAAGATAACATATATATTAAAAAACAGGTTACCTGGCTCAGATAAAGTGATGAAAAAATATTTATATGTTCTTATTCATCCTCTGAAATATGCCCAATTGAGGCCAAGAGAAGGAAATAGCTCACGAAGCTCACCCGCTGATTAGTAACACAAGTGATCTTAGATTTCAAATCTCTAATGACAAGTTTCAAGCCCTTTTCCTTTAAAAACACAAAACAAAAAACAGAGTACAGTAGTGCCATAAGCTTCCTTGGCCTGGGAAATAAGACAGCCATTGAAAGAGATCAGGTATCACGTTTTCCAGTCGGAAGACTTTAAATTAATTCCCAGCTCTAAGACAATGTTCAAGCTTCTCAGTTAAGTTGGGGAAATTTTGCAGACAGTGGTTTTCTAGGATTTTATTGAACTGCCCAAAGTCAAGAAGTTGGGGCAATGATCCCTTGAGGTTCCTTCAAGCTCTGAATTGAGTTGATCATGAGAGCTCATTAAATATTCATTGTTCATTGAATGACTGGATTATCTAACTGAACTCCAGGTTCTATCAAAGCACTGTCAGTGTTTTTTCAAACAGTTAAGTTTTATCAATCATGGGAACCTTAGAATTGGGAATAGATGACAACTGGGGTTTGAACTATTTTGGATTTTGATATATCTTTTCCTCACATGTAAACTTAGGGTAAATTAGAGCCCTACCTCAAACTCTGACCATTAAGATTGTATCTTACTTAGATGAAGTCACCAAGAATAATTTTAAAACTATGGCCAAATTCAAATCCAACTAATAAAATGGAAAATTGTTGTAATATATAATTTTACTGATATCAAAAATAACTTCAGAATAAAAATCAGATCACTGAGAACAACATTTTTTTGCAGGAGATAGGAGAAGGAATGTTAAACAAGGAGTTAAAAGAAGAATGGAAGAGAACAATGGTATTATTCACTATTTTAATTTTTAGTGTTGAGGAGAAAAATAAATAGTATATAGAATTTAACTGAAACCTCCTCTATGTGTTATGTCAAAATATGAATTGTAGTTATTACCAAGATCCAGGGTCTAATCTCAGGAATAACTACATTCATTTGGCTGAACTTAATATTTTAGGGGTTAATAATAGAGATATATTTAAATTTGAATGTGGGAAAATACCTTATTTATCCATTTATTCAAAAGATATTTATTCAGTTTCCACTGCAGGCTATTCCGGATATTAGTGAAACATCAGTTAGCCAAAGAGCAAAAATATCTCCTCCTCATAGCTCACAACTTATTAGAGGAGGAAGGCAAAAAAAAACACAACTAAATAAATTATATTGTATAAGAGGGCAATAAGTGCTAAAGAAAAATAAAGAGTAAATGGGAGGGTGAATAGTTGAGAATAGGATTCAGTAAGAAGGAGAGAGAGTTAGCTGTGAAACATGGAAGAGGAAGCATCAAAGCTAAAGGAGTCATGCAAAAGGTTTGCAGTGGGAGCAGAAGAGCAAAGGGAGAAGAGGTCAGGGAAGTCATATTAATCCAGAACAGGTAAAGTTGTGAAGGCCACTGTAAGGACTTTGGCTTTTCCTCTAATGCAATGGAAAACCATTGCAAGATTTTGAGCAGTTTTAGTTTGATCTGGTTTATGATTTATTACAAACTTATTACTTGAAGTTAAAAATCAAATCTCTATTATCTTCTTCCAGATATCCAGATGCATTTCTAAAAATCACCACTTTTCTAGTAGGCAATGTTCTGAAAATTCTTTGAATAAGCACAGTAACTACAGAAAGCCCCCTTAATGTTATCAAAATAGTTAAATTCCTGAAGAGCTCATGAACCTAGACTGAATTTCACCATGCCTAGGCAAAATCAACATAGAAAATAAAATGGAAAGTTAAAGCAATAACTTAGGAAATTTTGAAATATTCGACTCATCAAACTTGTTGGAATGAAAAAAGTTGGGCAGATATTGTTCAGTATTAGATTTTTCTTATGCTGAATATTGTGTTTTATTTTCTCCTTGAAAAGTATAATCACAAATGAGAGATTAGTAGTTCTTATGGCAAAAAGAGTAAATTTGAGTGTATGACGAATCAGATATGAATTTGTACTGGTCATCAAAATCTGGCTAGAATGTTTTATTTTATAGTAGTTCAAGTCTTTGATTTACAGTTGAGTCAATGAGATTGGACCATAATATCTCTAGCTCATTCTTAGAAGTAAATGAACTATTAAACAATAGGAACCTGCCAGTGAAGGGGAAAGACCCATTATGAAGCTAGCCTTGCTGTGACAACAGACAGAAGATGGGAAACCATTGAAAAGTAGGTGGAAAAGCTACTTAAAATGTGTAAGCCTTTGCACAGACTTGGTCTATTGCAGCACCCACTTTGTTCAGATGATGTTTTAGATTCTAATCTTAATCCATCATGGACTTTCTCATGAGGGTCATCCAGAGGAAAAAAACTAATATGGAAGAGTAAAGAAAGGAAAAATAAAAGATTATTTAGTATTTTTCCACAGTACTGAATTAACCACATTTCATTATTGTGTACTAGGGAAAACTGAAATACTTTACTGTGAGTAAAGTTATACCAGAAGCCACTAGACAATCTGAGACCAATGAACCCTAATTATGGGAATAACATATAAAATATGTCTGAATTTGAATAATCTCTTTATTAATTATTTCTCAAGCAGAATCATTTTTGTTTGGGTAGACAAAGTGAACAAAATTCAAATAAACCAGAAAATTTAAATGTAATCCTCCTTTGAAATCTAGTTTTTATTCTCAAATGCTTAAGGTTTCTATTCCCCATATAGTCAGCTCACTACAACTGTAGCTTTGGTACTGGTTTTGCTAGTAATGTACAGCCTCAGGAGTTCTCTTTGGTTCTGTTCAAATGAAAGATAGGCATCTCATAAGGGAGCAAGCCTCTTTCATGGAATCTGTCTTCTTTTTCTCCCACAGCTGATTGGTGTGGAGTGGCCACCTGACTGAAGAGGAACCCATCTGTAGCAGTTTGATATTATTTATGAATCCCGAAAAGAACTATAGATTATGTTTGTAAACTGGTCAGTTCCTCTGGTATGATAACCCTTTGATTATATTAGATTCAGCTGAGATGTCTGATTAAATTATATTAAGATCAGGACACTGATCCAAACACATCATTAGAGTATGACTCAGTACTGAGTCCCAGGCCCCTTGGGGATAAAACAGATGCTCACACAGAAGAAAACACAAAGAGAACCAGATACATGAGGAAAGAGAGAAGGCTTCATTAGACATTGCAGAAGCCCGGGGAAGAGCTGACCCTATGAACAGAACTGAGTAGCTGAGCCTCGAAAGAAACAAGCCTCAGGAAGAGAGATGTCCCATATACCAGCCTACAGCTGAGATTAGAACCTTAAGAGGAAGAAGGAAGGCTGAACCCTCACAGACATTGCCGACCATCTAGCTCCAACACGTAGCCAATGACTTTGGGTGAGAAAGTACCTGTTATGGTACCTTGAATTGTACTCTTTGCATCCTTGTGACTTTAAGCTTCTACCCCAAATAAATACCCTTTATAAAAGCCAACAAAGTTCTGGTACTTTGCATTAGCACCACTTTGGCTGTCTAATACATTATCCATAGGCAAGACTGAGCAATCAGGTTTTATTTCTCAAGAAATTCAACAGATGACTTAGCTTCTGTAGCAGATGTTAATGGACCCTTGTTAAACAATGGAGTCATGTGGTACAGGAATAGCTATGTAGTCCTAGAAAAACCCAGTACAACTTAAATATTAAAGCATTTTACTGTACCTTATATGTTAGAAAAATTCAGTGTATAACTCTTGCTTATCTCAGAAGGCATGCAGCGCTACATCTTTATCATTAATCAGATTTAGTTCCACCAAAAATGCATAATTATACACTCCCTCCATAGATATCTTTACTTGCATCAATCTTTATCTATATTTCACATCCATACCACCCCCATCCTTATCACCCCAAGATTACCCAACTCCAGGTAATATGCATATTTTAAGATTAACTGAGAAATCAAAAATAATTTTTTTGGACTCTTCTTAGACATGTTACCCTAATGATTAAATTTTTTTTGTTTCAACCAGTATAAAGCTGTGAGAAAAACCCTTAAGGGGGAGGCTGGTTTGAGATTGTGCATCTCTGGTCTTCCACTGACAAATAAATGAATTTTTCTTCCTAGTCTGGTTCGTTGTGTCTGTCTATTCTGCTGTGCCGAGCAAATGAATCCATCCTCTTCACCTACAGTTTAGGTTCTAAGAATACCTTGTCTCTGCCCCTCCTGAGCCCTGAATTTTGTTTTCCCTTTATATTCACTGAGATCAATGTACTAAAAATAAACTCCGTTTCCCTTGAAATAATTTTAAAAGTTTCTTTTCTTAATATCAAAGATATTTTTATCTTCTTTCACAAAGGTTCAAGGTTTGTCAAAGCAACATGTGAGTGGCAAACAGTCTGAAAGATAATTTATTTCTTCTTTTTCATTCTTTCTTTTGATTATTATATTCTAAAAAGCATAAAATTCAACTCTTTTAAATTTACATAAAAAGATACTAAGTAGTGAACTCAGAGTTATTGCATGTTCAAGGGTGGAAACATGGTTCACTAAGCCCTATGTTAATGCTTTTTCTATTGCATTGAATTACTGTTGTCATACCAGGTCTATTCCCCATAAGATTTTGTCTAAGTCTATTTTGATTTCTTTCCTCAACCTGAATTTGTTTAATGTTTTCTTTTTCATCAGAAACCAACACCAATCTGTTCCACACATTCCTCATGACATTTTTCACTTCCTTATTCCTGAAAGTGTAAATCACAAGATCAAGCAAGGGAGGTAGGATGGTGCAAAATGTTGCCAACATTTTGTCGATGGATGGAACAAATGGCGATTGTACGTACCAATTATCCATGAGAAAAAGAATAAAACTTCCCAAACAGCAGTGAGAGATGCAAAAGTGGGGAGTGTTTTCCCTCACTCTTCAGAACTATGAGTTCTCAAAGACAGCAAGATGACACTGTAGGAGACTAGTAACAAGAAAAATTTATGATGCAGATAAACCCAATGATGGGGACCACCAAAAGGCCAAGGTTGTGAGTGTAAGTGCAGGCAAGTTACAACAATGGATACAAGTGGCACAGGAAGTGATCAAAGACATTGGGGACACAGAAAGGCAGCTGGAAAGTAAAAAGAATTTGTATCACAAATTCAGAACTCAGGCTATCCCCATTACAATGCCCCAAACTTCCAGTTCATGATAGAAGGGTAATTCAAGAGTTTGCAAATGGTAACATATTGGTCATAGGTCCAGCTATGAAGACAATCACCTCTACCCCAACAAAGAAATGTTCAGCAAAGAGGGTCATGCAACCCTGGAAGGAGATGGTTTGCCTTTCATAGACGAAGTCCACAAGCATCTTTGGGGTGATGACAGAGTAGAAACATGAATCCAGGAAGGACAGAAAAGTCAAAAGGAAGTACATGGGGGACTTCAGAAGCGCTAGGTTGTTAGCAATGTTCACTACAATCAGCAAGTTGCCCTCAATGTTTACAGTGCAGAAAAAAAACAAAGAAACAAACGTAAAACAAATACTATTTTCTGAACATTTGCATTCTGTGAAAACCTCAGGAGTCATACTCCTGAGGGTTCTCCTGAGTTCATAACTCATTTATGGAACCTTTAATTTAACATAATTTCAGTGGAAAAGTTGAAAGCTATCACAGTGACCTTGTAGTATCTGCCCTTAGGGAAAAGAGATATTCATCTCAGAAGAGTTTATGGTATTATTATATTCATAAACAGAATGGTGCATCCATATCCAAAATATTTTAAATGTTTTTTTCATCACTGAGAACACAAAATTAGTTGAAGGTAGTAATGGGAGGATAGGCAGAGTTGAGATGGAGATAAATTATTATGTATTTAAAAATATTTAGATTTTCAGTGTGGAGGAAGAGAAAGATCCATATTTGGTTGGATGGCACATAATTTTTGTCTTAAGTGCCTCTCTGTCCATTTAGGAGATGCTTCCTGGAGAAATTAGTGAGAAGAATTCTGAAGTCACATCTAAGCTTCGAGGAAAGGAGGACTACAATTTATTAATGATGCCTGCTATTGGCATGGAAGGGCAGCAGGAGTGAATTTCATGGCCAATACTTTAACTGCTGATCCGGAAACATTATGTACAAATAAAAGAAGAAATAACACACAGTTTAAGAGGCACTTAGAAATCATGCCTACCATTTCAAGTGCTTGTTTAAAAGTCTGAACTCTGTTGGAATTTTAAGATGAATTGATTTATCCCTGTGGCACTCTAAGGTTATATATGAATTCCAAAACTGAAAGATTATTTTTGTAAACTAATCTATACTCCTGGATGTGATACCTTTGATTGTATTAGATTCAGCTGAGATGTCTTTGATTAACTTTCTGGTTAAGATTAGGGATACAATTCAACCACTTCAGTAAAACGTGACTCATGTTAAGTGTCTGTGCCCTTGGTGGGCTTATATAAATGGACACTCACTCAAGAAGACAGACCAGAAGAGAGAGATAGCTCTCTCATGTTTGATCCCGGGGCCCCAGGGAGAGGTGAGCCATTCGCCTGATAGTTTGCAGCTGAAAAGAACAGAGCAGCTGAGCAGCTGAGAAGTCCCAGAAAGAAACAAGTTTTATGCCAGAGACTGATATAGGAATCCCTGAGAGATCAGGCAGAGATCGTCTGTCATCTTGTTTCAACACGTGACAGCTGACTTTGGTGAGAAAGTACCTGTTATGATATCTTGAGCTGGACATTCCATGGCCTTCAGACTGTAAGCTTTAACCCCAAATAAATACTTTATAAAGCCAACAGATTTCTGGTACTTTGCATCAGTACCCCTTTAGCAGACTAACACAATCCCTTGTAATATAGAAAGGCTTATGGGAAAATGTCTAGCTCTAAGCTTATACATAACAAGTATGTCTTAAGTGTGGTGTTGCTTCTGTTTTCATCCATCATTTTAAAATGAGAACTAGAGCTTAGAAAACTAACAGTAACTCCCTCACAGTGTTCTCATGATGACTAATAAATAAGACAAGAAAAGCAATTGTTCATTGCCTATGCCTAGGAAACAGTGCATATTAGATAATATTATTCCCATTTTACTGGTAGGAAACTCATACTTTGAGAAGATAAAGTGAAACAAATAACAGATGGTGGATATATGATTTTAATACAGAACTTCTGGATCCCACACCAAGTCCTTTCCACTGGTCCAAAAGGAAAGGGGTGGGAATGTTTATTTTCTAGTCTCCACCCACTACTAAAGGTTAAAGCCCTCTGATTACATTATTCATATATGAACTTATGAACAAGGTCCCTAGGTGAAGGAGACAGGAAATGATTTAGAATCACAAGGTAATAGCCCCGTATACAAATTGCCAACAATAGGTAAGGAGTAGGAACAAAATGATGAATATAAGCCAGAGTCTTAAGACATGGTTATTTGCTTATTGTTTCAATATTATGACCCAAATTGATCTAGCACAGTGGTCCAAGGCATATGTTTCTAATTTATACGACTTTTTTGCAAACTACAGATGTTCATATACAGCTTGCTTGTTCATCTTACAGAATTATGATGGTCAAATTTAAAACTGTGAAAACACTCCTTATGAAAAAGCGCCCTTATAAATTATAGTTATTATTCTCTCATTTTATTTATTTATTTTTGTAGGATAGATTTTTTACTGAAGCATATCATTCATACATGAACATACATAAACAATAAAAGTTGTGAACTTACAAAATAAACATGAAAAAATATCATACAGGGGTCCCACACATCACCCCTCCAACAATATCTTGCATTATTGTGATACATTTTCTACGTGCTATGCAAGAGCATCATCAAAATATTACTAACTCTAGTCCATAACTTACATTTGGTGTATTTTTCTGCCAACACATCCTATTTATTTACACAAATCAATTTTATTGATACATATTAAAAAGAATACAATTTATCTTAAGTGTACATTCAATGGTATTTGGTATAATCACATAGTTGTGCTTTCATCACTTCAATCATTATTCAACCATTTTCATTATTTCAATAATAATATTAATTTAAAAAACCTGACAAATAAGGAAAGTCCTCTCCTCTCAATCTCTCTGTTTCCCCTGCTGTACATAGCTTCTATTTCTGCCTATTCTTACACAATTATTTCTTTATTAAGTAGTTTTACTGAGATATATTCACATAGCATATGATCTAACCAAAGTATATAATCAATGGCTTTTTTTTTTGTTTAGCTGTTAAAAAGACCTTTATTGTGAAATTGTAAAATAAATAGAAAAATAGATTGAAAGAAATTACAAATTTGAAAAGAAAGTGCAAGGCCAAATTAGATTTAATATAATCAGTTATAAGAAATAGATAATATAACAGCATTTATAAATGGAAATAATAATTCTAATATAAGAGAAATTAATTATAACATAATTATAATTTTTATATTACAGCTCTAACTATTGGACATAATAATCTCTAAGAATGAAAGAAATTATTGGTTTAGTTGTTTAATTTCCATTTAGACCATAATTCTTTCTGGATAATTGAATTCCTTTTTGGGAATTCTTCATATCTTATTGGAATGAATTACAGGAAATAACAATATGCCAAGTCATAATTTTATGAGGCAGAAAAATTCAAAATCTTTTTCAACTGTAGTCATGCTAAATCATTATTGATCCAGATGAATTATTTTAATTAAAGAGTATGAATGAGAAAGGATTAAAGAAAAATGAAGTACCCAAAAAAATCTCTTCCGCAGTCCTTCTCAGTTAACAGCTAGTGTTCATTTTGTATGAAGACACTTACAGAATACTGATCACAAGAACAATTTGCTAGTTGCACTGAGTAATTATTGTTCATATACAATAATATTGTTATTTTTACATTTATCTGGTCTACTCCAGCTCTTTTTTGGCTACTATTTGCATGGAATACCTTTTTACAACCTTTCACTTTTAACCTGATTGTATCCTTATGTCTGAGGTGGGTTGCTTGTTGACAAAATATAGATGGCTCATATTTTTTTATCGATTCTATCAGTCTATGTGTTTTGATTGAGGAGTTCAAGCCATTAACATTCAGTGTTATTACTGTAAAGGCATTACTTACTTTATCCATTTTGTTCTTCGGTTTTCTGTTGTAATACCATTCTATTGTTTGTCTTCTTATCCTTTAGTTTACCCCTTTTAATAATCTTCATTTCTAAACTATTCTCCAAATCGGTCACCCTTGCGGTTCCCTTTTAAGCTGCAGCATCTCCTTTAGTATCTCTTGTAAATCTGGTCTTTTGTTAACATACTCTATCAGTTTTTGTTTGTCTGTGATGACTCTGAGTTCACCCTCATTTTTGAAGAACAGCTGCCATATTCACAGAGTGCTTTTCCAGGAGTTATCCAGATAATTACTTCAACTTTTGATTTCACTTTTCTACAGGTAGACCTAACTTTGAAGGATATTTGTATCTTCACTTGAACCTTTAACAGAAGAGTATCAGTTATATATCTTATATAATTATATGCTTTTTAAATATATGAATAAAAGAATAATGGGGTTTATTGTGAGAAATATCAATAACCTGATTTTTATGAATGCCACTTAGAATTACCAAAACAAGTTACAATGCTTACTAAAACTAACAAATATACAAATCTATGTTAATAATTGCATGCTTGCATTAAAACAATCATTTTTATTATGGGTTCAAATCCAGATGTGGGGGTCCAGTGGGTTTCAGGCCCTAGCTGCCCTTCCCTAAGGGAAACTCAGCAGGCAGCACATAGCTGCCTGCATGCCCCAGGACACATGTTAAAATGTAACAGACTTCCTCAGAGGAAAACAATATACAGATGGTATTGTAGACTGTACTTTTCCACATGCTGTACACTTCCTTCCTACAATAACATCACCAGACCTCACTTATGTGCTTCATGTGACCCTAGAAGTAACTTTGTTATAAAATGTCTTTATTCTGAGACCCTTTATATTACTCCTTATATTCCCACCTCTTCATAGATAGAGTATTATCTTCATTCTCTGAACCACCACCTTTGGAGACCTTCTCATGTCCATAATTTCCAATAAATAAAGCTTATGTCTGATTACATGCCAGATGCCTTCTTTGTTCTCACAGCAGCCTGACCCTGCTCTTCACAAATTGGGTTAGAAAAATTGGTGAGCCACCAGCAAGGAGACTGAAGTAGCAGGCATGAGCTCAGGGAAAGGAGAATCTATGGGGGAAATCCTGAGTTGGCCTATAATGTCCATGTGGGAAAGGGCGGCTGCCCTCCTGGAATGAGTGGGGACTGGTGAGAGAATAAGAGGATGCCCAAAAATCTCATGCGGGTATACTAGCTGTGCTAGAACAGGTAGCAGAGAAGCTGCATTTAAATGAAAAAAGGGAGACTGTGGAGATAGCAGCAGCAATGGAATGGCCCTGTTAGGAGCTTTGCAGGTGGCTACTGAGGAAGAATAATTGGCAAAGGCCTTTGTGCACTGCTTAGAAGAAGAATTAAGGTTAGAAAGGGAAAAAGTTTTTCCTAAGCAACTTAACCTACCCAGCCTTCCCCCACCCCTGAAACCTCTTTCTCTTTGCAAGAGCTACTGATGAAGGGCTAGGTGTGACAAGATAGGGAAATGTAAGTTCAGCTTAAAACTCATATCTTCTAGGCCAGGGAATTAAAAGTCATAGTTTGTCCTGCAATTCCTCAATTTTAACCTTCTAGCAGCTTTCAAATTAGGGTAATTATTCCAATTACCAAATTTCAGTAAGTAAAGAAAAATCCCTTGAAAGCTATAGAAAGATGTTTTCAAAATTATAATTACAACAAATTAATCTATTATAATATATGTTCCAGAACCTGGCAGTCAATATGCTTTTAAGATTATTTACAAATTTAAAATAAAAAAAAAAGAGATTTTAACTTCCTATAAAAGGAGGAAAAGGAAAAGCATTTCTTGCATAAATTATAATTTTTCCATATTTATTTGACTTGGGTGTAATCGCCATAGGTTTATAGAATACTAATAAAATAAATTAACATTACATGTATTAAATCTTTAAGATAAAGACAATTGTAAGTTCATGTTTAATAAAATATAGATTTTTCTTAAATTAAAATGACAATTTTTCATAGAAAAGAATGAGAGTTGTAAGACTTGACTTAAATGGATGAACATCAATTTCATTGGTTGCTAATTGTAGTTTACTTAACCAAGATAAAAGTAACTTACAGGAAGTTTGCAAAAGCGTTTGCTAAACTGAATTATTTAAATGGCTAATTCTAGGAAGTCGTCATTAATTATGAACCAAAATTAATATTCTTAACAAAATATAACTTCATAACAAAAATAACCTGTCAAAGTCCACCTCAATATGAATATTAACGTGGTGGTAAGGGAAAATAATTTTAATTCCATTGGGAATCTTAGATTTTCATAAAATAATAAAGGGTTTTACTATACTGCTAAAGTAAAATACCTGTTAATTACTTTAATCATGATAACGGTGTAAAAGTAAAAGATAAAGTACTAAAAATAGTTAAGTTCATTTGCTATGTTATAAACTGCATTAAAAGTATTTTAAAAATGTATAAAAATTAAAAGTAGACATCAGTAGTCAAACTCTTTGGTGCATTCAAACCAGCCCCTCAGCAACCAGTATGGTGCTTCTCTATTTGAGTTATTGGCTAAGTCAGTGACTACCACCCTTAGCACAATAAAAGTATCTACCACATCTCTGGTCATGACCTTGAAGTGGATGGAGAGTATGTTGCTGTTTCAGATGCCTGCAGCAGCCAGCAATGGCTTGACATACTCAGATTTACAATGGACATTGCTTCCAGACTGGCTCTGTTCATAGGTAATTGTCCAAATGCAATATGTTATCCTAGATGGGATTCCAGAACAGAAAAAATGACAGTAGTGGAAAAACTACTGATATATGAATAAAGTCTGGAGCTTTGCCAACAGGAATGTACTAATGTTAATTACAAAATTTTGATGAATATAACCATGGTCATGTATGATGTTAATATCAGGGCATTATTGGTAAGGAATATATAAGAACTCTTTCTAATATCTTTGCTACTTTTCTGTAAGTATAAAATTACTCAAAAATTGAATGTTTATCTAAAAGAAAAATGAAGATAACTCATCAGTTTCTGTTAAAGAAAGATAGCAATACAGATTTGGGGAAGGTGGTAGCGTTGGGATTTAATAGTTAGTTAATAGAAAAAGTATTAAAATGAAAGGAATTCTCTGAAAAACTATTTTGAAACTCTGGAAGCCAGAACACTGTACCTTATCCAGGGAAGAGCAGGAGGAAGCAGCTGATAAATTAAGGCAAAGAAGAGTAAATTGCTATCTCTTTATGACAACTGTGTTTTGCTGGACTCACAAAGAAAAAAAAGAGAGGGGATGCAAATAAGAAACATCAAAAATTAAAAAGGAGGCATTATACCTACCCGGTGAAATGAAAAGGACTATAAGAGGATATTATGAACAATTGTACACCAATACATTTTATAATCTAGACTAAATAGGCAAATTCATAGCAACACACAAACTATCTACATGGACTCCATTAAAAATAGAAGATCTCAACAAACTAATTGGTAGTAAAAAGATTGAGTTAGTAATCAAAACCTTCCAACAAAAAAAAACCTGAAGACCAGATGGCTTCACAGGGGAATTCTGCCAAACATTCCAAGAAGATTAACTCCAATTCTGCTCAGACTCTTTGAAAAATATGCTAACATCAGCCACAGGCCAAAAGGGAGATAAATAAACCACAAGGACTGAGGAATGAGCAAACATACGGGGGAATGCAACCCTGAGCCAAAGTAGACTTATTGTTACTTTTGAAACAGAAGAACTTGTAACATTGTTATAAAGACAGTGGTTATCATAGGTTCTGAGGGGAAAGTGATGGAAGAATAGTAGTACACAGGGCATTTGTAGGGCATTGGAAATGTTGTGCATGATATTGCAGTGGTGTATAGAGGCCATTATATATTTTGTCAAAACCTATAATACTGTACAGTGCAAAGTGTAAGCCATAATATAAAATATAGACCTTGGTTAGTAAAAGTGCTTCAATATTGGTTCATCAACTGTAAGAAATGTACCACATTAATGCAAGATGCTACTGATAAGGGGAATTGTGGGAGAAGAAGAGGGTGGGTCATAGGGGAATCACCTATACTTTCATTGTAACTTTTCTGTAATCTATAAGTTCTGTAAAAATAAAGATTGTTATAAAAAAGTTTGCACATTACCACAAGGAAAGAAAACTATATACAATTATCTCTGATAAATATAGATATAAAAATTCTCAACAAAATACTAGCAACCTGGAAGTAAAAGCACATTAGAATAATTATGCACCATGGTCAAATGGGGTTTTTCCCTGGTAGGCAAGGTTATTTAAACCTAAGAGAATCAATTAATGTAATACATCACATTAATACAGTGAAGATAAAAATAAAACACATTACTATGTCAATTGATGAAGAAAAACCCATTTGACAAAGTCTGTGGCAGTTTAATTTTATTGATGAATTCCAAAAAGAAATATTGATTATGTTTGTAAACTGGTCTGTTCCTATGGGCATGATACCCTTAGATTGTATTAGGTTCAGAGGTTTCACTTTTACTTATTAAATCAAGATTACGGCTTTTGTCATTAGGTCAACTCGGTTTGAGTCCCTGCCCCACCCCCCTTTTGTGGACAATATAATGGGATGCTCAATCAAAGACAGGGAAGAAAATACACTGACAAGGAGAACACAGAGAGTTCAGTTTTGGATGCTGGAGTTCCGGGGAGAGAGCCGAGCTGTTTGCCTGACAGTTTGCAGCTGAATTGACCAGAGCACTGAACAGCTGAGAAAACCAAGGAAGAAACAAGCCCCCAAAAGAGAGATAAGCCTTATACCAGCCTACAGCTGCGATCAGAAGAAGCTGGGACCATGGAGCCTTAAGAGGAAGAAGAAGGCTGAACCCTCACAGAGATCTTGCAGCCATCTTGCTCCAACATATGGCAACAGACTTTGGTGAGGGAAGTAACTTACTCTTTAAGGCCTTGTGACTGTAAGTTTCTACCTCAAATAAATACCCTTTATAAAAGCCAACAGATTTCTGGTAATTTGCATCAGCAACCCTTTTGCTGACCAATACAAGGTCCATCACCCTATCTTGATAAAAAGGCTTAGAACAGTAAGAATAGAAGGACGCTTCCTCAGCATGATAAAGGGCATATATGAAAAGCCCACAGCTAACATCATACATAATGGGAAAGACTAAAATCTTTTCCTCTAAGATCAGGAATGAGACAAGGATGCCCACTGTCACCACTGTTATCCCACACTGTACTGGAATTTCTAGCCAGAGCAATTAAAGAAGAAAAAAAATGAAAGGCCTCGGAATTCGAAAGGAAGAATTAAAACTTTCATAAGTTGCTGAAGACATTATCTTATATACAGAAAATCTTAAGAACTCCAAAATAAAGCTCCTACAGTGAAGAAATGAATTCAGAAAAGTGGCAGGGTACAAAATCAACACCTAAAAATCAGTAGAATTAATATACCCAAGCCATGAACAACTGGAAAAGTGAATCAAGAAAAAAATCCATTAAAAATAGCAAGTAAAATAATAAACTAAGAATAAAGTTACCCAAGGATATAAAGGAGTTATACAGAGAAAACTAGAAAATTTTGTTTAAAGATATCAAAGAAGACAAAAATAAAGGACATTCCATGTTCATAGAGTGGAAGATTCAATATTGTTAAGATTTCAATTACCTAAACTGAAACCTACTGGAAGACATAAGTTTGCTCTTGAGGGAAGTTTTTCAATCTGTCTGAAATATATTTGCAGAAATGAAAAATCCAATTATCAAATTTACTTGGAAAGTTTAAGGTCCCTCAAAAATCAAAAACATCTTGAAAAGGAAGAAAGGTGTTGAAAACTCCCACTTCTGGACTTTAAATCATATTACCAAGTTAGAATAATCAAAATAGCATGATAGTTTTGGGAAAGTGGAGTATTACATAGACACAGGACTCATTTCTCCCCAGAATTATAGGAGAGGCAGAAACTTCCTGGGGAAAAAAATGCTCTAAGGTTTAGGACACCAGGACAAAGCTAGATACCACCCAGAAGAGCGAAGGACAAAGGGAAAAAAAAAAAAAAAAGAATCTTGACAGGAAAATTCTGTTAGCAAAATCCATCAGCTGTACCTGCTGGTACCTATCTAACACCCTCAGGGCAGAGAGATTTGAATTCTAACCTTTGGCTGGCAGTGACAGATAAAGTGGGTTGCTGGGTTCTACCACCCCAGGAAATGGGAGGGAGAGGGATGCAGCCTAAGGCACATTCAAATTTTGGTGAAAAATTTTGGTCTTCTGTTTCCCAAGAGACCTTCCATGCTAGGTGTTGTCATAGCATTGTTTGTCCTGGCAGCCAGCAGGTCAATCTGAATAAAAATTATCACATCATATTTTACTGAATTGGAAAATCTAACTATGAAATGTAGTTGGAAGGGCAAGGGGCCCCAAATAGCAAAATACATATTAGAAAGGAAAAATGAAATTGGAGGAATCACACTACCTGACTTTAAAACATACTTCAGAAATACAGTGGTATTGGCACAAGGATAGACATACTGACCAATGGAACAGAAATAAGAGTTCTGACATAGATCTTTGCATATACCGTCAACTGATATTCAACAAGACCAAGAAGCCCACTTAACTGGGAAGGAATGGCCTCTTCAACAAATGGTGCTGGGGGATTGGATGTCCATATCCAAAAGACTGGTAGAGGATCACCATCTCATACCCTATACAAAAATTAACTCAAGATGGACCTAAGATGTAAATATAAGTCCTAAGACCATAAATCTCCTGGAAGATAATGTAAGGAAGTGTCTACAAGACATTGCAGTACAAAACAGTTTCATAAACTTTATAACCAAATCATGAGCAACAAAAGAAAAAATAGATAAAGGGGATCTCCTCAAACTTAAAAAACTTTTATACTTCAAAGTAGTTTGTCAAGAAAGTGAAAAGGCATCCTACTCAATGTGAGAAAATATTTGATAACCATCATCCAATAAAGGCCTAATATCCACCATATATAAAGAAATCCTGCACCTCAAAAATAAAAAGACAAAGGACCAATTTGAAAAATAAGTTAGTGGTTTGAATAGACACGTCTCGAAAGAAGAAATACAAATGGCTAAAAAGCACATGAAAATATATTCAATATCACTAGCTATTAGGGAAATGCAAATCAAAACTAAAATGAGATATCACCTTATTCCTATTAGCCTGGCAGCTAGTAAAAAACAAACAAACAGAGGACTACAAGTTTTGGAGAGGATGTGGAGGAAAGGAAACACTTATCCACTGCTGGTTGGGATGTAGAATGGTGCAGCCATTTTGGAGGACAGTTTGGTGGTTTCTCAGGAAGCTAACTCTAGAACTGCCATGTGAACCAGCAATTCCACTGCTGAGTATATATCCAGAAGAATTGAAAGCAAAGACATGAACAGATATGTACACAGCAATGTTCATAGTGGCATTATTCACCATTGTCAAAAGTTGGAAACAACCCATATGTTCATCTACAGATGAATGGATAAGCAAATTTTGGTATATACGTACAATGGAATATTACTCAGCAGTAAGAAGGAATGCTGTATTAACACATGGGTTAACATGGATGAATCTTGAAGACCTTATGTTGAGTGAAGTAAACCAGGGACTGAAGGAGAAATACTACATGACCTCATTGATATGAATTAAACAAACTGAGCAGACTCACAGAGCTAGACTCTAGAAGATAGGTTTACATGAGACAGAAAGGGAGTAGAGGGTTGTGAGTCAATGCCCATATGTGCAAAATCTCTGATAAGGTGGAAGAGTGTAGTTGTGCAGTGGATGGGTGTGACAGTGGTGCAGTGATGTTACTGGGTTTGGCGGTGGTGGTCTATGAGTAGAAAAGGGTGGGGGGTTGGTTTGGACTATCAATATACCTTGGTGGAGTATCGGGGGAAGGGGCAGATGAACTCTGGGTATTTGCAGGTCTGTGATTAAAACCACAATTTTGAGAATGCTCTTTTGGCAAATATGGCAGGGGAGGATTACTGGTGTATGGTGTTGGATGTGGGGGGTAGGTGCATACAGGACAGGGTGTACTTGGGGCAGGCTTCCATAGAATATGTAAGGGTTCATCTTGTCATATTTTCTTATATCAGTGGTTGGAGACCCACACAATAAACAAGAAAATATTAAACTCCCATCTTGAGGAGTCCTGCTATGTTCTCAATTAGATGAGTAAGAAACTCTCAAGAACATAGGCAATGCCTAATTAAAGAAAACAGAGCAAGATGTCAAGCCCTCAATATTATTGCAAGTAACTGTGAATCTTATTCTTCAAAAAGTGAAACTTAGTGTTTCCTTAGGTCCCTAGGGGAGGGGGAGGGAAGAATAAAATAGATGGAACATAGGGCATTTTTAGGGCATTAGAATTGTTCTGCATGATCTCCCAGTAATGGATAAAAGTCATTTAAATTTTGTCCACATTTATAAAAGCCTGTAGTCTAAAATGTAAATCATAATGTAAACCGTTGACCATAGTTAGTAACAATGCTTCAATATTTGTACATCAGTTGCAACAAATGTGCCATCCACATATAAAATGTTGTTAATAGGGGAGAGGGGAAAAGGGAGATGATTTTGGGTATATGGTAATCCCTATATATTCTCTATGTGACTTTTCTGTAACCTAGAGCTTTTTTGAAGATTAAATGAAAAATAAATGAGACACTGGGGAATATACAGAAGACAATATCACTGTACATACAAGACAACAGATCTTACAGTGATGAAAGACATAATGTCTAAAAAAGCTTTTTTTATTATTTAAAATTTAATTTTTTTTCTATTTTATATGTTATCTTTAAAGCTCTCGTTATTATTTCATTTTCTTATTATTTTTATTTGGCTATTTTCTTGGCTTCATCTTTGGAGAGGTTTTGGACCACAGAAGGGTCACAACTAGGAAAGGGGAGGAACAATTGGTGCAGGGTGGCAGTGATGAAGGGATACATGGGAGAGGGTTAATTTGGGGCATGCGTCTAAAGCATATGAATGTGTTCAAGTGTTCATAGGGCATTGTCACAGTGGGTGGAGATACACACAATAACCAAAAGAATATCAAATTCCTTTTCTGGGGAGTTCTGCTACATTTTCTAATGGGACAACAAGAATCCCCCAAGTATAGGGGTGGTGCCTAGTGAAGGATGATGGACCATTGCACTAAGCCCTTGATAATGATGACTGTACTTATGAAACTTTTCTTTTGAAAGTGAAACTTAGCCTAGTATTATATGTTGCCAAAGAGTTACCTCCTGAGGGCCTTCTTGTTCCTCAAATGTGGCCTCTCTCTAAGCCAAACTCAGCATATAAATGTACTATCTAACCTCTGGCATGGAACATGACTTCCAGGAATGGGACACCCTGGCACTGAAGGATTGTTACCAAGCACCAGTTCGCAATGCACCTGGAAAAATACCTTGACCATAAGGGGGAAATGGTAAATACAAATGAGTTCTCATGGATAAGAGATTTCAAATTGAGTCATGAGGTCATTCCAGAGCTTAGGCATATGCATGTCTCAGCAGGTTCTCATTGACTGCCATAGTAAATATTGCCTCAAATAGCAGGACTCCTGAGGGCCCTAGAGACATCCAGACACTATAGGCAGGGCAGACAGCTCAGGAGTTTGGCACTTTACCATTGGGCCTTACTTTGGAATTTATGCTCCCCAGTGAGACAGAGTTGGACTCATTTGTGGTTTCCCTATACATAGCTCTTCTACCCCTTTTATTCGAACCTATAGTTAGTAGTATATTTGATAGGTGTATGTCAAAGTGACTAAAATCTTTGGGCTGTCCATGTGCCAGCTGGGCCCTGAATCTCAATGGAGCTGCAAAACCTACTCTCCAGTTCATTGGACTCACCCAGGACAACTAATAAGATGGTGATGATTGAAAATACCCATCCCAAGGAACAGAGAGAGTTTATAACTGCAAGCCAGATAGTTCCATCCATCTGCCCCATGGAATCAAAGCCCCGACTCAATGAGAGGGAGAGTGGGTATCACCATCCCAAAATCCTCAAGGATGGGGAATGAATAATGGATTAAAGTAGTCTTATGATTATTCAACTACAGACTTATTTTTATTCTAGCAATGGAAGAACTCTTATCATTGATGTAAAGACAGTGACCCCCAGGTTCTGAGGGAAGGGCTAGGGAATAATAGGTGTAAAATGAGGGGCATTTTTGGGACATTGGAGTTGTCCTGCATGATGTTGTAATGATGGATATAGCCATTATATATTTTGTCAATACTTACATAATTGCACAGTGTAAACTGTAATATAAATGATAATCCATGGTTAGTGGCAATGCTTCAATATAAGTTCATCAATTGTAACAAATGTACCACATTAATAAAGAATGTTGTTAATGTGGGAAAGTGTGGGATGGGGAGGGGTGGGAATCTCCTAATTTTTTTATATAACATTTACAGAATCTAAAGTTTCTTTAAAATAAACAAACATACAAACAAACAAATAAGTAAAACAAACAGCTTCCCAGCATTAAATCCCTATGCAAGAGAGAGAAATTGAACATCAAAATAAACTCACCATCATAATCAGATACTTAGACATCAGGAAAAAATTACAAGCCAAAGTAAGAAAAAGGAGGATATGTCTCAAGCAAAGTAAAATATCCAAGTCCCAGATGAAAGACAGGATATGATACAACTAATCAACGAAGTTCATACAAATATCCTAAATCAAATCAATGATTTGAAAGACATTATGGCTAAAAAGATGAAGGACACCAAGAAGATATTGGGCAAGCACAAAGAAGAACTTGAAAATCTTAATTGAAAAATAACAGAGTTTATGGGAATGAAAGATAAAATAGGTGAGATAAAAACATATTAGAGTGTGGCAGATTAAGGAACTCCAACTTTCAGCTTGTCCTACAAGGCAGTTAGTAATCACCCAGAGCTATCCAACACACTACTTTGAGGGCCACAAGAGACCAGAAGAGCGTGCTGCAACATCCTTGAAATAATGGAAGGAGGAGACTTTCCATCTGCAGTGAAGAATCCTGAGTAGAGTACTCCACTCTGTGGAGGCCAGTACCCATCCTGCACAGGCAGTGCAAGCCACCTCCAGAGCTATTCTGTGGCTGGAATTGGAAACTCCATTTCCCAAAAATGAGGAAAGAAGAGATGGTCAGGCAATGACTTCAGCTACTGATTAGTAAATTCAGCTGGCTAAAGTAGAATCCTAAAAACAGCCTAAGTTTGAAGCTGCCCAAGTTGGAAAAAGGCCAGTAGCCACCAATTTAGCTCTGGCCCCAGCATGAAGGAAAGCAGGGCTGATTAAAAATCAGTGATTGTAAGGACAAGCTTCTTTCAATCCAGCTAGGATTGCAGCCCTAGCCTAGGCTCCAGCCACAGGAGGAAGCTGGGAGGTCCTGCACCAGTCTCTCTGGGCAACTGCTGGCACTTTCAGCCCACACAGAATGGATACACAGACACCTATAGATCAAACCTAGCACCACATTAGGATAAGAGGGGAACTGTTTCCTCAGCCTCTCTGGGTAACTGCAGGGTTTTTTGGCCCTGTATAGACTGGTTTGTTAAGCACTTGGGTTTCCATCCCCTCTGTCACCCATAGGATAGGAGTGGTCTGGTGTTTCCTCATCCTTTCGGGCCAACAACAGGCACTTTTGGCCCACATGGATTAGAATTTTGGGCACTCTAGAGGGACCATCCCCACCCCTGGAAGGGAAGCTGGTGTTGTCAGTCTATCTGGGCAACTGCAGTCAGTTTTCACCCACACAGCTTAGTTGGCTGCCCATACCTGCAGGTCTGTCCCTGCCCAAGGCAGGGAAGGAAGGGGCATAAAGCTTCAACAGTCTCTCCAGGCAACTGCAGATGGTCTTGTCCTGCATGGCTTGTATTGCTGCCCACAGCTGCATCTCCATCCCTACCCCTGGCAGGGAAGAAGGTTGGGAGAATCTTCTTTGGTTCCTGGTGCAATGTGAACAGCTTCAGCTTCCACAGCTTACAGTGTCAACTACATACTCAGCTCCTAATACACAACCAGTAATGGAGAAAGGGTAAGAAAACCCTAAATTAGAGACACTGAGTCCAGAATAAATACATCTAGTAAACCAGATGTCAATACACTAACAAAAAATTAGAATCCATAACAAGAAACAAGGTGTTATGACCAAGTTAAAGGAACAAGATAAGCCTCCAGATGACATGAAAGATTTGAGACAACTAATCAGAGATCTTTAAAAAAATCTCCCTTATAAATTCAATGAGATGGCTAAACAGATTAAGGATATTAAGACACTGGGTCTGTCTTCTCTGCCCTGGGAGCAGCTCTTCTCCCCACAGCCCCTCATCCCCTGAAAATGTACACCTGCACCAATTTCCTTTCTACTCCTATTCTGTTCAGGAGCACTTCTCAGCTGCTGAGCCAATCATTGTCTATAGTGGTGCTGACAGGATCCCAGGCACAGACAGATGATTGCCTCAGCAGCTTGGCAGCCCCATGTTCCCTGACCTCACTTATCCCCAGATTCAGCTTCCAAACCAGCACCATCTCAACGGACATCGACACAGCAGCCAAGTTCATTGGAGCTGGGGTCACCACAGTCAGGGTGGCTGACTCTGGGGCTGGGATTGCAGCTGTGTTTGGGAGCCTCATTATTGGTTATGCCAGGAGGTACCAGGGATTGAACCCAGGACCTCATAAATGAGAAGCAGTCACTCAACCACTGAACTGCAACTGCTCCCCAGTGAGAACTGTGTTTTTTTGTTTGTTTGTTTGTGTGTGTGTGTGTTTGTTAATAGGAGGTATCAGGGATTAAACCAGGACCTCGTATATGGGAAGCTGGTGCTCAAGCACTTGAGCTACATCTACTCCCCTCACCTTTATCTTTTTCATTCCCATACACTACATCCAAAGTGGATTATTTGTAATTTTCCAGCACTTATCTTGCTTTCCCACTCTTAACATATCTTCCAGGCTTGCTCTTTCTCTGACCATCTCTTCTTTCTTTCCCTGCTTATTTGCTCATTCTTTCCTCTTTTCCAAACTCTCCCTGTGTCCTTAAAGACTTAGTTTAAATGCTACCTCTTCCTCCATGAAATTTTATCTGATTTTAATTCCCCTCAGTCAAATGTGCATTAACTCCTACAAAGGACAATGGTATCATGTTTTATCTCCATTATAATTCTTATA